>BMAO01028715.1:0-139775 GCA_019973975.1 Trichonephila clavata
TTTAATTTTTTAATCCAAAATTCAAACACAATTTTCACGAAGAAAAAAAAAACTTTACATTACATTCATTGCATCAAACTTTGAAAAAAAAATATGCAAAGAGACATGTTTTTCATTCCCTTTCACTTATATCTTTTAATTCACTTTTGACTGCTTCCATTTACATAAAAAAAGTTACAGTAAAATTCGGCGTATAACGCGCACTTTTAACACACAAAGTAAGATCGAAATTTATGGGTGCTCGTTATACGCCGGATATACAAATGTGTGCTTTAAAAATAAAAACTAGGGATGAGCATAGAAGAAAATTATTAGACTTCTACATATTTCGAAGTACTGTTTATTTAAAACAAATAACACACATTATTTATGAGCTTAAAGTGTTTTAGTTATATATAGAAGAGTATACTATTTTTTTCTTCTAAAGCTTGGAATATTACCTCGAATGAATGATTGCAAAACATAAGAACATTGCGTACGTGCATTCAGGTTTCTTCGTAAAAAAGGGGGTGCGCGTTATGCAGCGAATATATTATAAATTAAAAATTGTAGCATGAAAGTATAGGTATGTGTTATACGGCAGTGCGGCGTTATACGGTCAGATTTTAAGGTAATTCATTCATCTAAATATTTGTCCTGAATGTTAATATACAATGACAAGAACATCAAGATTGAAATATACATTTAAAATAATGTGTGGGAAAGTTAGTTACTCATTAGAAGACTCCTTAAAGGCTCTATTTTTGTATGAAATCAATTAATGCAAAATAAAACGAATCACTTTAAAATGCTGAAAAATATGAAAAATTGTAAGCATGTCCAGAAGCCTACCACATGTCAGCAAGAACCGTAGCCGGTTGTTTGTTAGCGATTTCTGGTGCAACGAATTCCGGGTGTCCATACTCCAAGAAGTAGTCTTTGCCAGGCATAAGACGAGCGGCGAGACTGAAGTCGCCAAACCTGATATCATGACTGTTCACACGAGACACCATCACATCGCCATCTGATTAGGAAAATAAAACCAAAGTTTTCAAACAACAATTTCAATATTTTAACTGAGAAATTTGAATATTTTTTAAAATGTCCTTTATCTTTTACTTACGGTCAATCCCAAATGACCAACGTAACGACTGTGCATATAGTCCAGACCTTCTAGAATTTGTTTAACATAGTTGGCAATATCTCTTTCACTTACACCACCTTTCTTTATGATGTTGTTGAGTAACTCACCCCCGCCACAGCTGTTCTTGAGTTAAGGAATTCTTTTTAAATAAAATGTCAAATATTCTTTCGAGATTATGGGACGAAAAGAACAAAAAGTCACACATAAATATGTACTGTTTTGATATAAACTTAATGATATGAAAGGGCTTTTGTATTCTACAGAAAGTGAAATTACTGATTCCAAATGAAATCATTTCTTATTACCTGCTTGAGAAAGGTTTTGAAACTAATGAGAACCTAAAGAAAAATCAGAAATAGAATCAAGAAATTCATGATAAATTCTTAAAAAGGAAGTACTTCTTAGCACCATGATGAAAATAATATTTAGAGTATCAGTACAAGGTATACTTAGAATTATGTAGCAACTTCAATGATATTACAAGTCATTCGATAAAAACATTCTGTGATATTTCGGGATTCGAAGGCTCCAGAACTTGAATAGCTAGGAATCAGAACACCCAGTAAAGGCTTGAAAACGGGTGAAAATATTGTTTTCTAGATATTTTAAGCAGTGAATGTTCAAAGGAGATTCTAGGCTAGTATCCCAAGTTCCGGATTAATTAGAGTGAAATGAAATGAAGGAAAGAAAATATTTCCTGGTCCCTCAAAGTGTATGTGGTTGGGCATTGGTTCTCAAAATATACCACAACCAGCAAGTTCAAGCTCTCCACAATTGATACCTTAGCAAAGAGTATATATAAATAGGTAAAAAATACGATAACTACACCAGAAAAGTTGTTACATGATGCTGTCAAAAGAGACTCTTTCCACGTAATAATTTCCCTACTCTTCCATCAGTTTCTATATGCTTCACCATGGAAATCGCAAATTTGTACGTTTTTAAATCTCACTGATTTACGATATAATATATTTCACATTTAAATACAGTAGTTAGTTAATGATGATTTATCTTAAAATCTAGTACATTTACAATTAAAACCTTCCAGAAATTCTAATTTCGTGGGACCCAGGAAGAGATTAAACCAATTTCGATTATTTTGAAGGGAAAAATACTATTGGAATTCGCGAACGGGGCTTTGAAAAGAAAACTGAACAGATAAAAGGACAGAATGGACTTTAGTATAATGAAGTGATATCAATGCAATAGATATGCTCTACAATAAGAAAATAAATATACTATATCAGTCCTCATGATCAATTCTTAATGAATGTTGGGCAATAAATACATATTTATTGTTCAGACATTTGCTGCCGTCCTTGATGCCAGAGCTTCATTTGATGTAAGAGACAATTTGTTACGTTAAAGGATACATATCTGTGACCAGTGTAAGCGTGTCTTTGGTCTCGAAAGCGTCCCTCAGGCGCACTAGCTTGGGATGGCAGAGCTGGTTCATGATTTCCATCTCTTTCTTCATGAATTCCTTCAGCTTACCCTTGCCGTGCATGGATTTGGTAGCGTAACTGTCGCCGGTCTCTCTCTTCACTGCATGATAAGTGATAGCCTGGGTACCCCTGAGAAAACAGATGCCATCAGTTTCACCGAACCATAGATCCAAAGGTTGGTCAGGAAACGTAGAGAGTGTTATTAGAAAAGCAATGTGTTACCTGCCCAATTCATCACCGATGTCGTAGAAATCCTCGAACAGTTTTGTGCGTGGTCTGACGGGAATGGGACGGCAGTAGGTTTTGTAATCGAACATGTCCTCTGAATCTGAGAAAGAAAAAGAAGATAAATCATTATTGTTAAATTGTATCAGTATTTAAGCTATACGTAGATACAAGGGTGAAATTATAAACATGTTTTGTTGTTTAAAATATTTTAAAAGTTTAATGTTCATTGTAATCAATGGAATATTCTTTTTAAAATCTTCTCAATTTATACAATGAATATCAAATCACTTTTCGATTTTTACAAATGACACATTACTGTATTGGGACATTGCTATCATTTTCATAATATATTTATTGGAATTCTATAACGAACAATATTTGCATTTTTTATGGAAAAGTAATAAAATAAATAAATATATATTAGGTAGTTTCGTTCTCGGAGATTGAAGTTAATCAGTGTTATCTAAATAACTTTCTTAGAAACACACACACACACAGTAAAAATTTTAATGGAAATGAGTGAAACGAATAGGAATCATGGGAAACTTCATTAATAATTTTAGATCCTAAAAGACTGACAGATAAAGTGAATATATATATATATATATATATATATATATATATATATATATATATATATATATATATATAGTAACATAAAATGAAAGAAATACATGGCATAATAAAATTGATAATACAAAATAATATCACTAACAAAGCTAGAAGATTCAAACCAGATTTAAAGAAACACACTTTAAAAATAATGGAAGAGTCTATTATAGAAGAATTAACTAAGCGTATGTATAACATGGAACAGAATTAGAACTTTAAAATGTAAGAAGCCAAAAGAGTCAATAGACTAAAATGAAGACCTGTTATGATTTCTAGAGCTGTTGCTGAATTAGGACCAGCAAAATTAGGGTTAAATATATTTTATGGATCCTACCTTCCCCCGTTCAGCAGAAATTTTATACATAACAGAAAAACATACCAATATTGAAAAGTTAGGCCTAAAACCAACCACGTGTAATTTGCAACCAAAAGAAAAATAAAATAAAAATAATAGAAAATATGAAAGGAAATGAATCCTAACAAAATAAAAATAAAAATAATTTTGAAAAGGAATAATGAAGCAAAAACTTACATGAAAAAATGCAAATAACCGGAGAGCGGAAAAAAAGAACTGTACGTACGAGAGCATTACGCTAAATGATCGTTAAAAATGACGTGTTAGGTCGATGAAGCCAGATGCAAAAATTAGTGGCGCCACCTGGATAGTTTTTTTGTAATTAAACAAAGCAAACTAAAACAAAGTGAAAATAATAAAAAAAAAAAAATTAAAACAAAGAATAATGCTTAAACTTTGAAAAGGAGAATTAGAGAGATAATTTAGACATATATTTAAAAATGAAGTTACTTGGATAGTTGTATTCCAAGCAATTATTGCGGAATAGCTTAAAATTATTTTGCTTAACATCATTATCTGTGACTAAATCGTTATTTCTTTTTATAAAATTTAAGATGATATTTCTAAAAATAGATAGAGAGAGAGAGATGTAGGTTACTTTCCCAAAAAGGCATTTTAATAATGTTAAAATCAAAAGAGTCTCTTTTATCAAAAATATTACTAATTAGTATATTATTCTTAACAATTAATTGTAGGTCTAAAAAGTTTGCAGAGTCTTTATTATAATTGGTTTTTAATAATTTCAGATATAGGGGATAATATTTAAAACTAGGCACAAAATTTACTATATTACTAAAGATGATTAAGTCATCTATGTATCTAAAAAAGTAACAAGAATCTATACTAATGTTATCATATTCATAAAAGTGCAGATAAATATTTGCTAAACAGTTACTTGCAGTCCTCCTTGTGGAAGACCTTTAATTTGCTGATAATAAGAGTTATTGTGAAAAATATAATTTTCATATAGTACTAGATGAATAATTGAAAGATATTTATCATACTTAATTATTTTATTCAAAGAATATTTGTTATAGGCTATTTTGAGAATCTTAACCATATCCCCAATATCTATGGAATTAAATAAATCTTCAAAGTCATAGGTGTGAATAGAAGTAATTTTTTTATCTTGCATGTACTTAATGATATCCAAGCTATTCTTAACTATAATCGAATTATCAATACTGTCTAATGTGGATTGAATAACCTTTTGTAGCTTTCTACCCGGAAGTGTAATATAAGTTTTAAAGCCGTTTGTTATAGTCCTAAATTTAATAGGATTTTTATGAAATTTTGGAGTTAAGAAAATATGAGGGAATTTAATATCTGAAATGCGTAAATCTAATTTTTTATAAAAAGCAGAAATTCGATTAAAAATTTCTCTATTGCTAGAATTAGATTTTTTAAAAGCATTATTATTATGAAAATGTCTATTAAGCATATCAGCATACAACCATTTGCAAATAATTGCATAATTACCCGGAACTTTATCAACATAAACAATAATGAAATTCAGTCGCAAGTTAATAATTTTCCGATTTTGAAAGGAAGCATATTATATTTCAACTCAAAGCCTACTATTGGATGTTTAAGGAAAAACAAGAACGATAAGATTTACCTATAAAAAATTAGAGCAATGCCAACATAATGAGCCCTTTATCAAGAGATATATTTGAATGGTTTTCTATAGTTGTCCATTATATAAATATAATAACACCTTTCCAATGTCATTATCAAAGTATGTAGGAAAACAGTAGGAAGATATCACTGAAATGCCTTTTCTCAGAAACCAAATATATAAGTTCTTTAAAACGAAATTTATCTACATCAACTACTGAAAGGTCGACAAATATAGTATACCTTCTACATTAAGGGTGGAGGAGGAGGTGGCAGTGCCGGCGATGTTAGTGGCCGTGCAGGAATAGAGCGCGTTGTCTCGGGTAATGAGGTTGCTAATGTAGAGAGTGCACTTGTCCGGTTCCTCCCAAAGGATCTTGATGCGTTCTGACTCGTAGAGGGGATGCCAGTCTCTGAACCATTTGATCTTGGGGTAAGGCAGTCCCGTCACACGACACTGCATCCTTGCGCTGCGCCTCGACATGGCGGTCGTCTCGTCCAGTCGCTCAATGAATATGGGCGCCTCTGGAAATGTAAGGAAATAGAATTTATTTTCTTGTCACACAGGTCAAGCAATTGGAATGATTGGATTTTATCACTAATTAAAGACTTACATAAAACAGATCCGTTTAGTTAACAATGTGATGTAAGAAGTTACAAGAATTAATCTATAGCTTCCAAAAAGAAGCTTGACGTAAGCGCTTCACACCCCATACTGTCATAAAATCTTGGCTTTATAGGTTATTTTCAATACTATATAAAACATTTAAAAAGGAAATCTCACTTGTGATAACTGTTACAACCATTGTTATACTGTTAAAAAGTACTACAATGGCAAACATATGTCAATCATTTGTTTTCATATTAAGTAATATTTTAACATATGTGACTTCGGCTCAGATGCATTTCGTATCGTTTTTATCCTCTCAATTTTCAAATATCAAATAAAACATATTGTCACTAAATTTATTCACTTTTAAAAAATTCACATATTTTCATTTGAAAACATTTGCATTCGAATATATAGTATAGTGGCATTTTTTTTTCTTTCGTCTATTGAAGAAATGTGGGAAAAAGTAATTCTGAATGAGTGTACCTGCAATCATGAGCTTGATTTTCATAGTGGCCTCTCCTTCGTCGTTGACAGCCAGGCAGGTGTAGGTGCCTACATAGTCGTCGTTCATGCAGTCGATAAACACACACAACTTGCCATTTCTGTCTTGCATGAAACCATATTTGTCTTTGCCAATCTGGAACAAAAGCAAAAATTATTATCTTCCTTTTTTCCCCTTTTATTCTCTTCAGTCTAATATGTAACTAGAAATATCACTGGAAAAAGGTGTCCTAATATAAAGTATTTACTTTTCAACAGCTTTTATTAAAGATGAAGGAATTTAAATATATAGACAGTGATATGAATTGTTGTTGCACTTACATCTATATAACCCAAGATCGTAATATGAATTCTTAAAAGAAAATATTACTAATTGTAAAAGTTTAAAAAAAATTGCATTCTTTTGGTGGGCAAGGATTAAAACAACTAAAAAATACTTAGAAAATGATGTATTTGGTATTGAACTCTTAACAATTCAAATGTTATGAGCATCCCTCACCTGAGACTCTCCTTTGAACCACGTGACCTGAGGCTCTGGCTGACCGTACACCCAGAACTCGATGGTGACCGGATGTCCTCGAACTCCATACATCACGTCCTCTTCCTTTCTCACGAATTTTGGAGCTGCAGCTGAAATATTTGATACCTTTATTCTCAGAACGAAGTCCAAATCGGAACATTTTCTTAAAAGTATATAATTATAATTATCACGAATCATACATTAGACAAGTTATTTTTTCTCAAATTATTTTTCATCGTTTTTTTTTATGCATTAAAAATAAGTACATAAATAAATTTAATTAATATATATCAGTTTTATATCTATATTTTTAAACTGACACATTAAAAATTTTTCCTTATTAAGCTGATGCAGTGGTGTTATAAACAGCATTGAGAATTACAAATAAATCTCAGTGATGCCACAAAACGAATTTAAAAAAAATCTAGTTCCTTGTGGTTTCAGTTTGCCCTTTTGCAAGCTTCGAGCGTTCAATTATATATCACGTAAGTAAAAAGTCCGACTACATTGTTTTCACTTTATTTAAAGAATACAGAAAGTTTGCAAAAATTAGGAATTAATTCATCCAGATAAAGAAAAATTAATTAATAATATTATCTATACATAATCACGTTTGCACATCAAAAAAGACGGGCATTCAGTTGCAACGATAGTCGAAACCACGACTTGCCATAAACAATGATGACCACGAGTTTCACGACAGTGACCACTCGGCTACCACTCTCCCGAACCATGACCCAGAATTCTCCTATGCATAACAATCCAAGGAATACCAATTTTTTTCTTAAGTATACAGCACATATTATTTTTTATAAGGACACATATCTTAAGTTATTCGGTTTTGATAATTGGAAGAACAGTGCCCAAAGTGCATGGTGATATGGTAGGAGTAATGGAAAAAATTATTGGAAGCCTGAGAACAACATTTCCATGCATAATATAACAAATAATAATGAAGAAAGTACCATATTTGGTGAGAGGTGGATGCTCCAAGGAGTAATCTCTGGGCTTGAAATCTGCGGGTGAGGGTGGTTGGTAGATTTTGCTCCTATGGGCAGTCACGTAGGGGGAGGGGTCGCTGATGCCGTGTTTGTTCTCCACACGAACTTGGAACTTGTAGTCCTGACCGGGCCTCAGATCACGGATATCGCATAATGTGTCTTTTAAACCTACGGAAAAATACAGAATGTCTAGTTACAGCTTGCATTTCAAAAACTTTAAATATATTAGAGAAATTACAAGAATTTTATACAAGTGGCTTTATACAAAAGTATCATAATCAAAGAAAAACAAACATGACAGAAAACAAGTATTTATTTGAAAAGCGATTCAGCAAAAACATTAGTACATTAAATTATGAGTGATAATTAGGATATATAATAGTCATACAATTCTTAAAATATATATTGTTAATATGCTAGTATTTTTTAAATGAAAGTGCTTGCAAAAAGCAAAACCTTACAATATTAAGGCACACGAAGTGATGGTGTCATTTTCTAAAGTGCTAGAGGAAGACAATTGGTATCATGGTAGCTGCAGTTAAGTTTGATGATGTTCTTATCTGAATGTAATGATATCTGATTTAATTTCCAACTCCATTTGAGAACTATTTAATACGATATGCACGATGGCAAAGAAGAATATAAGCAATATTAAGAAATATATTTATAATGTGGCAAACAAAAACATATTAGGAACATAAAAACTGTTCATTCTATTACTGTTGAAATCACTAAGCAGTTCATATGTCTATCTTTATCAATGAAATAATTTAATTATTTTATTCAGGGATATATGTTTTCTTCATAAATTCCTTTTAATAATTAATGCTCCCTAAAACAGGATAAAATTTTGATATGAATTTACAACGATATCTTTTTAATTTTTAAAGAAGCAACAGAAAATATTCGGATTGTAAGAAAAAACTTTTAATTAGTATTGAAAATTATTGAAACTTAATTCTAACTCAAAATTTATAATTGATAAAAGCCTTTATACAAGCAATTCGACAAATTATGATAAATTAAATCACACCCACCGGTTTTGTAAGGGGTCCATTCTCCGTCGGGATGCTTGGACATCTCTAGTTGGTAAGTGACGGGCACGCGTGGACATGTGGGCACGGAAGGTTTCCATCCCAAAGTCAGGGAGGTATCGTCCATACGCACAATCTTTGGCCTCTCAGACAATGGAACGGGGATGCCTAAGAATTATTTATTAACAAAATAAATAAATAAAATAAATGAAAACCCATTTATCAAAAAAAGCATCGATGATGTATTGGATACAAATATTTCATTTTAATGTGAGAAAGAATGAAATTTACTAATTCTATCAATAATAATAATAATAAAAGCCTGATATAAATTTCAAATAACAATTAACTTTCCAATTTTAAGAGAATTTTATTTAATGTTTGGATTGTTCTAATTGAAAATACATCCAAGAACATAGATATCTCGTTCCATATTAATTTCTTTTTCATAATATTTAAATATCTGTATAATTGAGTTACTTAACACGTTTCAACAAATTTTCTTTTTTAATAAAAGAATACAGAAAGTAATAAATACCTGTCTTTTTGAATTTGTCAAAATCTATAAACTGGTCACCTATTGGCATTAGATACTTTTCATCCAAACCTAAATACATAAAAATATTTATTATAATATAAAAATCAACATTCTTGAAAGCATTATAAAAAGCTGGATATCAGCTGTTTGATAAATATTTAAAGATATATAGACACATTTCCCTTTCGTACAATATTAAATCATTTTAAATAAAATCAACCAATAAGACTTTTTTGAAAACCATTCAGGAAATCATAAAAATTTAAGATGATTTAATATTCAGTAACAGGAAAAAATGACTCGTATGAATGAAAACAAACTGTCATTATTTATCATATTTTCAGCAATAACAATAATTTTTGACATTTACTTTGAAAAAGTCGATGTGTCTATTTTTCATTTGAAAGAACTTAAATAATATAAATATCTAAATTTTTAGAAAATGAGCAACATTCGCATTTATTACAAGAATCAATAACACCTTTATTAAATAATTTTTTGTAATGAATGCACGATATGTGAGAATTTTAATTGTAATTCCTGTCAAGAACTGGTCAAATTTTTAAACCTAGCTGATGATACAGAACGGTTAATAATTTGCAACTTTGTCAATATATTTCATATTTTATGTATTACGTCCGTAACTGTATATTTTTAATAAAGGAATAAACAATTCATAAATTAATTATAGAGCAATGTAAATAGCTGAAAAAAAAGTAATTGTTAAATTAATTATAACTTTCTGAAAGCTAATATGTGATGATGATATTTTCTTAGTCCAAAAATTCAAACTAACTAAATGCAGCTTTTTAACGAACATCTCGTTAATTTTATTTTGTATAAAAACGTATTTATATTTTATTTTAAGAAGCACGAAAAAATATTTTTCCGTAATATATATTTCAATCCAATTTTAAAAATTAGAGACATAACTGATAATTAAAAAACACGTGGAATACACTTTAATTTATAAAACAACAGCTTATATTGATTTTATTATTAAATTCAAAATATTTTACTAAATTTCATTTGGTCAAGTATATCAGTCAGTACACTGATGAGTGAAAACGAAGCATTCTGATTTTAAAATTCGTTCGAAATCTTTTGTATAAGAAAAAAAGAACAATTAGAAAAAAGACATTCAATAAAGTCAGAAAAAAAGGTTTCGAAATATTTTTTGTTTCAATTGTGTTTTTGTATATTTTGAATAAAGAAATTAGCTTCAGGACAAAGAGATATTAACATTAAACATGAAAAAAGGCATTTACTTGTGATTTTGTATAAATTCAAAAGAAAAAAAAATTAAAACTAAAAGCTGCACAATATTTAAAAAATATTTTTTTAAAAAAAAATTGTAATACATGTAGTGATTGTTAATAATAAGCAAGAATAATCAATATTAATCAAAAAACAAAACTAATTTTGTTTTAAATATCAAAAATTCTAAAAATAAATAAATTTTAACGTTTAATTTGTCAATGCTAGTTGTTATAAAAAAAAAGAGAGCATTCGGTGCCTCATTAAGAGACAGGATTTTAAATAATTAATTACGTCTAATTAATAATTGCAGAGTACTTGAATGCAAAAAAGAAAAAAAAGATACTGATTGAAAGATTATCTAATTCGAATTCCCAGTATTTTAAGTGCCATAAAATTCCATTTAGGGAACAAATTTTAATGTAAACATATTTATTACATCTTTAAAAAAATCTGTAAAAACTATAGTTTGATTGTAATAAATAAATAGATTTAAGAAAATAAAAAAAACCACAGAAGGCTTGAATTTTTTTAACATCATTAAGATCTTAAGGTTCAATATGATTGATTGACTTCAGTCATTATATTTACTCATTGTTCACTAATTAACAATGATATCTTTTAACATGTCGAATATCCAAAAGAGAATACAATTAATATTCCACAAAACATTACTTCGTATTTTTAATAGCTGCATTTTGTTGTTGTGTTGGAAATGTAATAGACACTTTAAATATGTCTGGGATTTACACCTTAAATTGAATTGTGTAACAAATATGTAAACTCTTTAGAGCGAAGCAAGCTTATTTTTTTAAACAATATTTTAAAAAATGTCATGGTTGTATTCAATGTAATGTGCTGTCGAAGTATCAATTTAACTATGATATGTGCTTGTTTTTGATAATCCAACACTTATGTAGATCTGGGAAATGAATTTGAAGCAAAATATTTCACCAGGAAAGCGTTTTATGAATCATTAAAAGATGAAAGAGGGGTAACCTCATTTAAATTAAAATATCATATAAGAACAAGTCAATAAATATGTAATTTTGGAAATCAATAAAGATATTTTGAAGTGGATTTTACTGTAATCATTTTAAAATATTCCTTTTAAATTAGTACATATTTCAAGTAAAATTTTCACAATGACAGATACCTAAACTTTAACCAACGGTAAGCACACTAATCTTTTGGATGGATGCATAGTTATAATATAAATTATAAATGTGATAAGGAACTTGAAACCATTTTTATTTTTAAATGCTTTGGTGTGCCTTTTATCTCTTTTTTTATTACATACCTTTATTGTCGAATGAAAAAAGACTTAGAAAAGTGCAAATCTGTCTTTAATATAAAACTTTCAAATGTATTTTGAATGCGGTTACTTTTCATGGGTGATAGTTGATTATTTAAAAACAGGAATTTCCTAGAAAAGAGAACTAGTTTCGTTTTAAAAAAAAGGCTGCAAAGGGATTTTGTTGTTATTTATGTATGTGTATTAAAAATGAATATTTATTATCATATAAGCCAGATTTATTTTAATAAGAAAAATAATAATTTTCGTTTGACCAGCAATGGTAAAGAAAAATTGAATAGTAAAAATAAAGATCCATTAGCCATTACACACATGGCCAATTCAGCTAATTAAAATAAAAATAAAATTTTCTTCCTTTATTACTCCTTAGATATACTAATCCTCATTATGTGTACGATATAAATGATACTTTTATTTGTGTATGAAAGTAATACATATGCGTGACAAGATGTAATAGAATGGACTGAAGCGGTATGGTCCTTTGAATATGTGTATAAAATACCTCAAAACCTTTTTCGTTAGAAATGAATTATTAAATTATTTACAAAATAAAAAAGACATCCTCAGATAGTTGATTTTAAATTCAATGCATCAATGGGCGATGTTTTTGTGTGTGTAATGAACGATAATTACACCCTCTGATAAAATCACATCTCCTTTCAGTTAATTTGAAAACTTCTTGTTTCAGGAGAATAATGCACAACTCAACTTACATCAGAGTATTTATCAGATATGTAAAAGTCTACTGGAGATAATTTTTTTTCTCTTCAATGTATTTATTACCTGTAGAAAACTACTTATGTATTGAAGTTTAGGCAAATATTTTTGGTTCTTCAGTTGTGAAATATATCATGCTGTATAAATATGCAACATTTTGTTTATTTTTAAATCAAATTCCCAAATTGTATTGATTTTAAATTTCCAGTAAATGATTCCTGTTACTGCATGTTTGTTTACTTTTTCGGTGCGTGCATTACTTTATATAAAGCTGTAATCAAATATAATTATTGTTTTATCAACATTCTTTTCGACAACTCATATCTCATCCAAATAATAAGGGAGTCACGAAATTAAGAAATAAATTAACAATATATAAATGAAAAGAAATAACTGAACGACCTCAGAAGTAAAATTATTCAAAGAAATATTTTTGAATTTAAATTTCTTTTCTTTAGTATTTAAAAGGATTGTTTGTTTATAATAGAAAGTATTAAAATAATGAAATTGCTCGAACCGAGGTTAGTCAGAATAAACTCCAATGCTGTTAAAAATGACGACATTTTTTCTGGATTTCTTAAAAACTATCTGATTATTCCAAAATAATATTTTCTTATTTTCACCTTAATAGTTTGACAGTCTATAAAGATGTAATAGATAGAAAAATGAATTTTGTAGTGACCATCATTAAAGTGATTAAAATAGTTTAGTTTGAAGAAAAGTGTACCTAAAAATAATCACAGTATTGTCATTGTGATTTGTCACCAATCTCTTCCAAATCATGCAATCTCAAGGGGCTCACCAAAAGTTTTTGAATGAATTTTTCTTAAAGAAAATTTAAAATGTACTAGTAAAAACCAATCATTATGTTTCAAAATTTGAAAAGTTTTAATACGTGTTACACCGGATAAAGAGAAAACATTAGTATCGGCAGTGTGCATGATAACAATGCTCTGTTATCATTTCCGTGTAAAGCAATAAATTAAAGCCACACATTCTTAAAAAATAATTTAATTTTTTTCCAGGAAAAGTTACAATGGACGAGAGAAACATTCCGCTCTAGTAGTACAGTAATGAAAGAAAGAAACAGAGAAATTTGCGAATCTCCGACACTTCAATGAATTAGGTTTTTACATCTTTAAGCTTAATGAGGTATAGAAGCATAAAAGATGAGAATTTTGGATTAAGCAAGCAATTCATGCATAGAATTTTGGTGAGCTCAATGAAATCGTACAGCGAATATTCTAACGATGTTGATGGTTAAAATGTGTTAAGAGGACTCGGGACACAAACAAAGCCAAATTAAAAAGAAAGCAATTATTTATTAATTGCAACAAAAAGAATTGAAAGCGTGCTATTTTCATTCATTTAGAACTTTGTGTTAATATGCACTAAGTATTTTAGAATGGGGGGAAAACTTTGTCTTAGTTATATTTGTTTTCTCGAAAGAATTTTTTTGGTATTTAAAACTTTTTTTGCAATTCAGATTTTGAAAATAAAAGCTAATATGTTTTTTTTTAAATTTAATTTTAATAGAAAATATAAAAAAATCCAAATGGGGATTTGATTATTTTGATAGTTTATTTGAAAAATTTGGAAATTAAAGAAGGAATTGGAAGTGTATAGCCAAGATAAAAGTACACAAAAATTTTAACTTTTTTTTTCTAGGAATGACGCAGCTTACAAAAATTATTTACAAAACTTATCTCTTTTATAATTGAGAAATTTAAGAGAATCCATACTTTTAAATTATAAATCACCAAAAAAATTATGGTACGTGAAAAAAAAAATCCATTACCTTAAAAAGTTTTGTATAGATATTTTTTAAAACATTCTTTGCCTGTAGATTATAAAAATACTTTAATAATCATCAGACTGGAATTCGTCAATACTCAATATAATTTTGAGATTTTAGCATTTTGAGTCCCATGTCTCCTTTACTATTTTTTTTTTAAATGAAGCTCTACGGAAAGTTATATTAAAATGAAAAACCGAATACGACTATTAATATGTTAAGGAAGTATTAACAGGAAGCAAATACTATTATTAGTCAACTATTTCAGTCGAAGACCAATGCAGGTTAAAACATAATTTGGAAATGGATAATGGAGTGTGCAGTAAGAAAGGCACTTTATCTTTAAGGGATGGAATTGTAACTTTTTTTCTATAAATATCACTAAAATTCATTAATCAATTAACTAAAACTTAACATTTAGTCTGTACATATGTGTATAAAAAACATTAAATAACAAGCAATTTAAATACTACGTGTGACGAAAATGGAAAAACTAACAGAGGTAGCATCTAAGCAAACTTGTAATTGTATATTCTACATCAGGTATATTTTACATATTATACAATGTTGTCGATGTGGAATTGCAATGGCAAAGAGGGGAACAGAAACCAACGAAATAAGAGAAACCATATACTCTTGAAGATATTATAAACAATAAGAAAATAAACACTAATGAGAATATTTTTTCAGGTCAGAACCATCACATATTAATATATAAACAAAACTAAGTTCACAACTAAATTATCACAAAAAATAATACGATGGTTCTTCAAGGAAAGAAGAACTTTGAAAGCAATGGTATTGATCAACAAAATAAAAACGAACAACAAGACCAAAGATTACAACAATAGAATAGAGATTATAAAAATATTGAGATCGAAATCAGCCATGAATGGAAACATGAAATGATTTTGCATTCTTATTCATTTCACGCTCAAATAAATTGATGAAAATCTCTGCTAATTTTTTATTTGTTTTTTTTTATCAATATACGGATGCCAATATTTCATGACTTATTATCAAACATCCGAATTCTCTTCAAGTAACAGAAGTTAACGTGAATTCTAATGTTGATTTCTCAGTATAATATTTTACACTGTAAGCAGAAATAATGTCCCATGGTGTATGAGATGTGTGGCATCAATATGTATTTGATTTCTTTCGAATTACTCTCTTTCATATGTCCGTTGAGACGAGAGTTGTATGTCGAAATAAACGTATGGTACTTAAAGAAATATTTCAAAAGTTAATGAGATTTCTTTTGATGAATATATTTAGTTAATAAAGAAAACAAGTACAACCCCCCCCCCTCCCTGTTTAACTTCGATATTAAGGCAAGAAAATTTTCAAAAAACTTCAGTCATATTTAAAAACTTTTAGAACTTAAATAGCACAATAACTCAGATCATCGAGGCTGAATTGCGAGGCAAATGACATACATCATCACAGTTTACATAACTGACCTGGAATTATAATGAGGCAAGTCAGATTAAACCGAAATTAAGGAATCGGACAATCAAAAACCAAAAGAACAAACTAACAAATATAAATTTCGAAAGACTTAAAGGGACAGAAAATGCAGAAGACATTTATATATTCATAAAAGAGGACTATATCACTCATTTAATGACAGCCTAGTCATGAACATGCGACCACTACAATGCCATCACAGTTCCACTCTCGACGCGCTTAAAGAGCTTGATCCCTAATAACTTGAATCGGAAACGGGTTTCATTCGTCTGCGCATTTGCAGTTCACCGTGCACCTGTATATGAAATCCTCAATGTCCCCGAGAGCGCCCTCTGGGGAGCAATAGAACTCAGGTGGCAGAAGCAGGGTGACGAGAAAAACAAGGGCGGCGATGATGCCCATCGCGAGGAGGGCGACCTTCTGGGGAGTGAGGAAGTCTAGTAGGGTGTCCTGCTTACTGTCGGGGCAGATCTTGGCACTGCAGGTGGCTGTGCCGTGTGCGTTGGTCAGAGTTACGCTGTAGTTGCCGTAGTCGCCTTCCTCCACTTCGCGCACGATCAGGCGTAGGATGCCTGTGGATTCCAACTCCATCTTGTGTCTTGAAGAAGGCTCCAACGGTTGACCATCTTTGAACCTTAAAAGGAAAAATGGTATACCATGGAAGAGGATCTAACTTATTCGAAATTTGCTTACAATTACCGTTTTGAAACACACATGAAACGTTAGAAAGATTCCTTAAGTCCTTCATAAAAATAAAATTCTTTGGTTGAAAGTTCTGACAGTACAAAAATTATTTTAGATTATTCTAGGAAACAGCTTTATCGATGATTAAAAGAAATATATGTGCATGAGACTGAATAGCATAATTTATAGTGTGTATTAATACATGACTGAATGGTATAATTCATAGTGCAGCTGGTTGATATCAAAGTTGATTATACTGTGCATTAAAACCGTTCCACTTTAAAGCAGAAAAAGATTTTTTTTAAAAATTCATTACCACCTCTTTAAATAGGTATCAAATTGTACAAACTGACGTAAAATATTTAGATATCCAAAAAGCAATATATTTTTAAATTCATGTTTAAGACATATTTTTTACATTTTCATGAAAGAAATTGTAATAAAGCTTAATACAAGACCTTAGGTAACTAAAGTCTTATATCATTTTTATGAAAAGACCTCTCAACACAAATATAAAGTGTGAAGTGGCGCGTTTAACCAGTAGGACAGAACCCGGGACCTTTGGATCCGAAATCAAGTAACTTAACCACTACACCAAAATGACCACCATGGTGCGGAGATTGTTACTAGCTTATATAGACTATATCACAACACACTCCCCTACCGGAGAGTTGGTTAGGCGAACGAACGATATAGTTGTCAATGAGAGCAGTCAGTTTTTTGTGTGTTGGATGAGTTGCGTCATGTTTATCTGACGATTTTTTTTGGTTGCTCTCTTGCGTCATGTTCATCTGACAAATTTTTTTCCTTGGTTGCTCTCTTGCGTCATGTTTATCTGACGGATTTTTTTTTCTTTGGTTGCTCTCGTGTCATGTTTATCTGACAATTTTTTTTGGTTGCTCTCTCTCTTTTTTTTTGCGGGTAGATGGCGCCACGACAGATCAGTTGAGGTTTTGCTTTTCTTAGTTAAGCTAGGGTCACTTCTGAGTAATTTAAATAATAATTTTAAGATTCAAATTCAGAATGTTCACACAAATGAGAATCTCGTCTTCCACATAGCTTACCATGAAAGTTCCGGGGTGGGAGTACCAGTGATGCAAGCGGTAAATTTCGCCGTCATGCCTTCCATCACCTCATTGTCCCCGATCTTCTTGAGGAACATGGGAGCCTCTCCTCTCTCCACCTTGTCACTAAAAAAGAGAGAAAGGGGAAGCTAGAGATCATGAAAACTAAATGATTGAATTAAAGTTTGGATAGTAACAAAAAAGTGACATTCCACACACCTAATGTTGACGGCAGATCTAGTGTGGTCCTCTCCAACTGGGTTCTTAGCCTTGCACTCGTAGACACCGTTGTCCTCAGGCCTGCAACTTGAAATGCTGAGAGTCTGCATCTCTCCCAGATTACTTAAATGATACTTGGGGTTGGCGTTGGAGATGAGATCGCCGTTAAAGTACCAATCTACCTCGGGCTCGGGGTATCCAGTCACTTTACAGCTCAATCTCAAAGGTTGGTCCACGAAGCCCTGAGAAATAGATTCATCATTAAGTGACGTAAAAAGACATCAAAACCGTAAATGAAAGAAATAAATCCTCAAAACGAACACTGAACTAGACCGAGAGGTAGGGCTTCAAATATATCTAAATAATATTTTTATCATTTAGGTAGATCAGAAAATTTCAGTCGAATTCTCTATACTTTATTACGACAGCAAAAAAAAAAAAAAAAAAAAGTCACGAAAAATAAAATATATTAAAAATATTTCTTCCTAACGACCAAATTCCTATAATATTAAAATTCCAAGAGCCAAAGTAAGTGCCTTGAAATATTTATCGTAACATAATTAGTATATTAGGGTATTAAAACTACTTTATATTGAGACATTAAACAGAGAGAAATAAATATATTCAAAATTTCATATAGATCAAAACATTTCTAAAGTATCCTGCAGCCCTCTTAAGGATAACAAAATCACTATATTTATACATGTGAAGTGTTAAATTTCGACTGGATAAAACTCATCATTTTTATCCAAACTGATGAATTTTGGATAAAAATCATTTCGGATTCATCATTTTTGATTTATCACGCTTCGAGGAAAAGCGTGATAAATCAAAAACTAAAATCAAGCTTAAGGAATTTTCAATGCTTACGTTGAAGTCATTCAATCTCTGAATGAAATGTGGAGCCGTTTTCTCTTGCACGGAAACAGAGCCTTCACTGTTCGCTTCACCCAAAGGATTGGACAACTTGCACTGGTAAGTTCCAATGTGATCCGGAGTGGAACTTCTGATTTCCAGTATAGCCTATTAATGAAAAAAAAATTAAATCATTAATGATAAATTTTGAACACAAAAAAATGCATTTCATTTTATAAATACATTATATTCTTACTATTTATGCCTTATTTTGTTTAATGCATAGGTAATTATAATAAGATAAAAGATTTTTGAGTTTATAAAAATACTTAACATTTTATCCTTCCTTTAATTTAATTCCTCTTTTTTTGTAATTACTTTCTTAACACCAAAATTTGTCACCGAAAGAATTTTATAAAAATGAGACTTTTGAGAATTACATTTTACAACACGTGTTTTAAATATATACATTTATACACACCATTTGTTTTGTATCATATTTTGATATAAAAAATATCGATAACATCTTTTAGGTTTAAATATAATTAGCTTATATTTAATGAATTTATGCTGCTAAAAAATTAGGGGAGCAAGCAAAGAAATAAAGAAAACTATGGGAGAAGACCATACATGAGCATAAAATAAAAAGCATCCATGTATTAAAATGCATCACAGAAAATAACAAGTAAAAAAATTTCACAAAAGCTTTATCTGTGAAACGACGCAAAGATCACTAAAAATGCTTCAACTATTTCAACACATGTAAACTACAAAATAACTATTGTTTGAAAAAAGTTACAGGGTGTTTCCATATAGTCTATGGTCCCCTCAAACAGCTGAGACCTAAGCACTTTTGTCTTCTATGAGTGGAATGAGATTATTCACAAGAATTTGGAAAACAATGTTCCATTCATCCCGAAATATATTCAATAAACATAGCTGTTGGTTTAGCAGTAAGGCATCATCTCAGTTTGTCCCAAATATCCTTGATTCGATTCAGGTCAAAAAGGCATGATGGCCACTTAATATGCTAAATAACATTAGCTGGAATCAAGTTCCCACAAGCTGAGCTCAATGAGAACTGAAATTATCATGCTTCTAAAGAAAAAAAATAATTACGAAAGGCTGCAGTGTAAGGTATGGTACGAGGTCTTAGTATCCCATCTGCATACCTTTTTAGGCCGTTAAATTGTCCTTCCCAGGAACATTTACGTCTGTAGTCCTCCTGTGTTGATTCTAGGATAATGATAACATGATAAGTTGATAACATGCACACACCTCGTCTGTACTGTGAATTTTTCACGAACGAATGTGGAATTACTTCGAGTGCCCCTTTTCCTCTATACATTGTGTGTCATATTTCAAATTGCAGGGATATATTAATAAGCAGCACCAGGCTGTAATCACGTATGTTCAGCAGACCACTTTTTTGGGTCGCATGGTGTCTTGAAATCAATTGAACATACTCCATTGGCCTAAGCGCATAAGGTTATTTCGTAGTATTTTGGCTTAAAACCCTACGTTTTTTTACCTAATGCAACTGCCTTGGTAATAGAGTAACATTGCCTGTTTTGTGTCGGTTTTTGTTAACAGAAGATACCGATCGTCAATTACTGTAATAGCGTATGAACAACCCTACACTGGTAGACATCTAACATTCCTTACTCCCTGGAACTGATTCCATTACTTTGGAATGAAACTTCTCGTCATTACAACTAAACCCGCTCCACTTCTTTGAGTTTGCCCAAATTCAAGACTACTGATTATTCGCCAAGCCAACGAATCAAACGATGTAAAACATAAATCATTTTCTTGTGATATTTTCAAACCCCCTTTTCTCCAAACAAAACCTGATTAACTGTATATTGCAACTGTGATAATGAAAAGATATGTCTTTAGAAAACCACAATTTCAGCACACATCTTCTTTGATGTTTGGCGCCATAAAAATGTTGACTTACGTATGAAGTTTAAGCTAAATATCAGCAGAAATATTTGAATAATTCATATGCTCTCCTATTTTTTCGAGCAGTGTATACTCGTAAAATATGTCTTATTACTATATTTATTTCATGTGACAGCCCCAGTCGCAACTAATTTCCTTCGTTTATTAAACTGTAGTAATACCCTACAGGTGAATCATTCTCGAAATGTTTCGAAAAGGAAGAAGAAGGTGTTCTTACTTTTTCTCCGTCGAATGTGATGAGTGTGTTGTCGGATGGAGTGAGGGGTCTGTCATTGATTGTCCAGGCGATGTCCGGCAGCGGGTTTCCGGAGATTTCAGCTTCAAAACGGATAGGCTCTCCTTCCTTCACAGTCAGGTTGCCAATTGGAGCCACGAAACAGGGAGCACGAGGAGGAGAGTCAGATTCCTTGCCTACAAAGAAAAAAAACGAGGACATACGTGCTTGAAATTATGCAAAAAAAAAAAAAAAAAAACTCTTCGATAATCAGGATCTGCAAATGAGTCTTTTATTTTTATTTCACTGAAATGTATATTGATGAAGTCTATTACTATTCTCGGAACAGTTCATATATAAATATAAAGGTGTGACATAAAGCATATAGACATCCCCTTTCATTGTTGAATAATTATCATTGTCGTGTATTAAAAGCAGTAATCTGGGTACATTAGTTTTGATGAATAATAATTACAAACTTGCATTTCCAGATACTTTTAAAAAAGGAATGTATAGGGAACAAAAGGTACATACTTTCTTAACCACCAAATTTTAATTCAATTTAAAAAAAAAAAAAAACTCTGCCCTGCCTTATTTAAAAAACTTTTTTTTAGCGATCTTTACTTAGTCAAACCATTATAGTCAGTATAGTTATTTTCAACTTTAGAATAACTTTTTCAATGATTGATTATCAAAATTAACTTTAATTAGTAATATTAGGTACATGTATTAAAATTTTATATAATATGCATATAATAAAATCTTGCTACAATCTGATTTTATGACTTAAGCCCGAAAAGTGTCAGCAAATTTTCTTTACGGATTTTAAAATATTTATTTCTATACAGAATTTGACGGAAAATATCTACAAAAGAAAAAATTCTGCAATATTAAAAAATTTATAGAAATTTTAAGCATGTACTTAATTTGAATAAGTACACCCAGAACATAAGCATTAATCATTTTAATGAGACTTGCTTATATAACTCTTGTTTCACGTTACCACCCCGAAAAAAATCTGCAATTCTTTTAACAAGCATACACAGTAACGATTTTACACTTCAGATTTCTTAAGCTTTAAGCTTAATACTTAGAGACTAACTACTAACACCAATATCTGAGAAAGTAAAAAGTTAATGTTTATTTAATTCACACAGAAGTCCCAGTCATTTGGAAAATGAGTAAGCTTCCATTAAAAACGTTCACTGATCATTTGAATAAAAAACAACAACAAAAATAGTCAAGATACCTACCTGAGACACCGAGTTTTCCGCTGCTGGACGTTTCACCAAGTGGATTCTTGGCGGTGAGGGAATATTTTCCCGCGTCTTCCGGTCTGCAGTTGTCGATCAGCAGAGCCACCGTGCCATCTGGGCTGCGGATCTCTTTGACGTGCACGTGGTCGGGAACCACCTCCTCGCCGTCCTTCATCCTGGAAATACAAAGAAGCCCATTTACGACATTCCATTCACAGACACACCAGCAGTTTTGTTTCGGAATTAATTCTTGATTGAAGAAAGAGAGACAGATATTGTGTGGTACAAACCATTTGATCTCAGGAGGGGGAGAGCCGGCCAGTTTTGCTTCGAGCTTAGCAGGGTAGCCCTCGACCACGTTCACAGGCTCCAGGGGTTTCTGGAATGTGGGAGCCTCTGCGAAACACAATAAATTATTGTAAATAATATGGAGACGATTGTTATGATATAGTTAGAAATAAAGATGCGTAATGAATACGATGGAGGCCCAATTGATAATATTTTAAATATTTTTAAGTGAGAACTTTATTCTTAGTTTTGTTTTGTAGCCTTACTAATAGACTCATTGAAATATAATACCAAGCGATATTCATACTGGTTAAGTGCATAATTAAATACATGTGATTTTTTTTGTCACACATTAACATTTCTCTCTTGCAAAACTTAATTTCTTAATTTAATATGAACATATTTCATCTTCATAGCTCTATTTTCGGAAAAGTTTGAAAGTACTTGAAATGAGGCATCTGTGTTTGTCACTAGTGGTAAATGAGATTGGTAATATTTCATATGTACATAATTTGTCCTCGACAACAAATTTCTCATTTTTTCAAATAACAGCAAAATATTTTAATTTAGACGTAAGAAAGTAATCTAATTAAATATAGTTATTAAAATATCGAGGAATGTGAGTGAATTTTTGAATGGATGACACAAGACCCCCTCCACACAGTTATAGCTAAACTGTGTCAACAACTCTGATACGAGAACTCAGATATACGGGGTAGAACGCTAAAGATAAAAAAAATTACTCACGCTCAACGGCAACGGGGGCTGTACTCTTTGCCTCTCCCAAGGGATTTTGCACGAGGACGGAGTAGCTTCCTGCGTCTTCCGGCCTAGCGTTCTTGATGATCAGGGCAACGGTTCCATCTTCTTCCACCACAGACTCCACTCGATTTGTAGGACGGAGCTCTTTGCCGTCCTTCAGCCTGAAAAAACAAACAAATTTCAACATACACTCCAATTACCAACAGAAAGCGAAACAAAGAATAGAACTGCAGTAAAAATAATGAAATATTATCAAGGAAACAGAAACGTTTTTGAAAAATGATCACAACGTCAAATGCTTTGTTGTAAAAAGGAAATTTTACTTCATAAGAAACGTTATTAGAGGGCATCTTAAAGTTTTTTCTGAAAACTAATTATGGATTATTTAACAGTGCATTATAGGTGAAATAATACAACATTAGGAAAATAATGTTTTCTGTGAAATGATTGAGGCAGACACATCTTAAAGAAAACTTATACAGAAAACTAACCAATTTTTTTCGCATCACAGCAGCTTTATATCTCACAGAATGACATATTCGAATTTTTTAGCATAAATTCATATAAAAATAGACGAACCGAAAAGAACGACGTAAAAATTTCGTATAGCTTTCGCCTTAAAGTGTGCCCGTGCTTTTAATGACACAAGATAATTATTAGCCAATCATACAATAAATATTGAGTTGAACTTAAGAAGAGTAAAACTCAAACATTTGTAAGGACAAAATAATTATATGTATAACAAGCAAGACGTCCCTTCTGAAATTTTGCTTTGGAGTTGAAAATAGAATCTAAAGGTATTTGAAAAACAATGCATTTTTTCTTTACACATGAATGAACGTTACCATTTAATTGCTGGTTTTGGCACTCCAGAAGCTTTAATCTTCAGTTGACCTGTTTCACCATCTTTGATAGTCAGAGGCTCCAATGTGCCTACAATTTCAGGTTTCTTCATTGCTGGAAAACAGAAAAATGAGATAAAAGAATACAAGGACAGAATGTATGTAAATCTCACGTACAGCTCATTCAAGAGTGAGTGAATATTACCGTCGCACTGATTAGCAACACGAGGGCTTTTGGCGACGGTCCGCGTAATTTTGAACCATGGTCAAGTGACGCGGACGACAACTGAGCTGGCCCCCCTCTCCTAACTACCACATCACACCAACGGGAGGACGTTTGAGCTCTCGACAGATTTAACGTGCATCGCTCCCCTACACGGCGGATCTTTAGTGGTACTAGGATCGAACCCATGACATGCTAGCCATGATCCGATGCCTAGACCACTCGGCCACCGCGGCCGCACAGCTCATTCAAGAATTTGATTCAGCCAATATTAGGTATTAATTTTGAACACACACACACACACACACACACACACACACACACACACACATACACACACACACACACACACACAAAAAAAAAAAAAAAAAAAAAAAAAAAAAAAAAAAAACACACACACAGATATATATGTAGTACTAGCAAAAGAATGCACCACATAAAATTCTATTCATCCAATTTGCAGTATATAAAGCTACATAATTTTACCTTGAAATTATTCTACGATTACTGCAAACAAAAACACACTCAATGATGAGGACGAGAGATTGGAATACCATTTATTTCGCTTTTGGAATGTTATAGGAATTTTTTTTAATAAAAAGGCTTCCCTATTGAATATAATTCTTGAAGGGGAAAAAAGATGTACCTTGCACTTCTACGAGAGCAGCACTGCGAGCTTTTCCTTCTGCGTTGGAGGCGATCACCGTGTACTTCCCTGCATCCGTCTGCTTCACCTGGTCGATAGTAAGAGAGATGGTGCCATCCGGATACTCGGTCAGCTTGATGCGACCATCATCCAGCACGTCTTCGCCGTCCTTTTGCCTGAAATGCACAAAAAGCAGCTTCAACAGGAAGTAAAATACTGACATTATAAGAAAAACATAATTTCAAATCAATGAAAGGTTCTCATATTTTCTCGTAAATAAAATTAAAATAATATTTATTAGCAATGATACATGTATATGTTTCAATTAAATTAAAATTCAAACCAATTGGAGCAAATAAAATTACCATTTGATGGACGTAGGCTTGCCGGACACTTTGGCCTCCAATCGCAGAGGTTGACCCTCTGTGAGATCCACTTTCTCCAGCTCTTTGATAAACTCGGGCTTTTTACCAGCTGGAATGGCTGAGAAAATATAACAAATTGAGATATAATTTTGATAACAGGAAATTAGATATTAATTTCAAATTTGAATTAATTGAAAAACAAGAAAGGAGTAAATTTACTCCTAAGAATAAATATCTTTGATGCACAATATATCTTGAGATGCACAATATATTTTTCTTCTACATATAACCGAAAATAAAAATTATTTATTTCCTTCCAAATATGCTTACGATCTATTATACGAGAATAAGTCTACAATTTCCTGAAAATATTTCATATATATCCAAGAGAATAACACTAAAAAGTATATTCGGGATATCTTTGTTATTTTCTCTTGCTGAGAGGATTTTTTTCAAAATAAAAGCTCTTTTAGAAAGTATGAAATGTCGATATGTAGCAATAAGGAAAATGCGATTGAAAATTAATGCATGTTAAATGTGTTGACAAATTTTTCAAATCTTGCTGAAAAAGTTATGACTTGAGAAACTACAAATATAAGACCACATAGAAAGTACTAAGAACAATTCAGTAAAAATTTAAAAATAAATAAAAGAGTGTCTTAAAAACAAGATCCTTCAAGTTACGAAAAAAAATTTCGGAAAATGTTTTTATTTAAATCAGTTTATTTGCGATAGTGTAAGTTATTTAATCTTTAACACTATATTTTATGAACATCAAAGTTACATTATTATATTTAATGAACTTTTAAACTGAAAATATCTGGAAACTGATAAAATTAATAAATAAACTTTAAATAAGTCAGAGTAATCTATTTAAGTAATTTTTGCTTAACTGTTACATATTTTCCTTTTCTGTAATTTCTGCAACCAATTAATCTTAAAAAAATAGCTTTAATTTAAATAAAGATATAGTTAAATAATCTTTCTAAAGATTATTTTTGTTTTATAAGCTCCTTTAACGTTTTCCAGCTTTAACAGGACCCAATACTAGAGTATCAATTCAGGCAAAAGAAAAAAAATTCTAAATGAATATCTGTTTCTGACGTTATTAGCGTATGGAGAACGAACAATTTCAATACACTTTTCATTTCTATTTGAATCCTGGTATTTACAACACGAACTTATAATACTTTTGAGCCATTTTTCTCTCTAAATATGCATAATTTATCTATAACATTTGTCTAGCTTTAAGATATCCATTCGTAATATAATATGCACTTTAAACCATTCAGGATGCAAAACCTGAAACATTAATGAACTTTTTAAAAAAATAATGTTAAATTAAACCATAATTATATATTTGAATGTTTTTGTATCAGTTTTTGATCAAAAATGAATAATGGGTGCTTTAAAATAGTGATTTTAAATGCTCTCTCTCTTTTTGTATGTAATAGGAGGTATGCAAATTAGCAAAATTAGCAAATAAATTTGCGTTATAATGTATTTGCTAATTTTGTGGTAAAATAAACGAAAAAAAAATTCAAGTGCACCTCGAAATGTATGCAGTAGAAAGGTATAATGTAGAAAGTTCAAGGGTAGTTAGAATTAGCACCACAAGTTTTATATCTTATTATCTTGAAATGGAGAACAAATAGAAGACTATATTTTCACTCAAAAGACGAAAACCTTTTAAATAAGTTCGCTCTTCTAATGTAATAATTCTTGTTTTATCATCAAGAAATTAGGGAAAGTTCCTCATTATTTATCCTTAAAAGAATTGGAACATTATTTATTGAGAATGTTTGTTGGAAATTTAAAGAGGATTAATTCCAGCATATTGTTATAGGAATTGTATTAAAGGCAGGGTACTTATGAAAAATGGCCTTCAACAAATCAACAGTGGTTAGAGTGTTAGCAAAAAAAATTCCCCAGTGAAAGAAGATGAGCAATTGGAAAACAAGTAACATTATGCATCTTCTGGCACTCTGACAAGCCTATTCACTGGAAATGTATTTCAAATAAAAAAAAAGCTATTGATTGAAAACTATATTTAAAACATCCAGAGAGAGTTTAAAACACTGCGTTGAAAGAATTACTTTCGACTATGAGTTAGAAAAGAGTAGGAATTCAGAAACTAATAGTACCCCGACTGATATTGTAAAAATAAAAATAAATACGATAAATTAAAAATTTTCCCATACTTATTTTTGAAATGAACGAAAATTTCCCCATTAATTGAGATCTTTTCCAATGAATAGCATTGTTTTTTTTTGAAAGAGCCTCACGTTATTTAGCTGAAGACAAAATTTACAAAATGACCTTAGAGGCATGATCCGCTAATTCGATAGAAAAGTCGTGACATTAGAGGAGCATAATAAATCATTGCTTTCAACAAATGTTTAATTTATTTATTTTTACGTTTAAAAGAATCTTCCATATAGAAAGCAAAAAAAAAAAGCCATTTGATTTCAATCTCGTATTAAAAAAAATGATAAGTTTATTTCATTTTTGAATAACTGAAACTTGTTTGCTCATGAAAAGAACGGGCAATGAAGTGGAAGGGAAAAATCACTTACTGCAATGGTTTTTAAACTTTCGATTATTGCCCCCCCCCCCCGTAAGTATCAGCATGACATTGAGGACTCCCAAGATTTTGAACACTCTTCTCTGACTCCCAGCACAGGACCTAGGTTCCTTGATTATCCTAAGACTACTTGTGCTAATTATACAAACTTTGTTAAAAATTATTTTTTTCCTTTAAGAAAATAGTACACAAAAAACATTACGTTGTAGTAACGACTACGTAGTTGCAATCAGTAAAAAACTGAATTAATACTCTTGATCGAAATACATGTTCTAGTAGTTTTTTTTCATTGGAGTTAATTTAGTTGTCTTGTTTAGGATCTTTCAATTTTTCAAAGAGATTTTTCAGTGTCTGTAAAAGAGGGAAATCTTAACATTAAGTGCCATCCCTTCGCGGACAACCTAGAAAGACGTTGGCGACCCCCAGGGGTCTACGGACCACAGTTTAAGAGCCTCTGACTTACTGGATACTGGTGCTTGGGATGAAGCCTCTCCTTCGTCACTGGTGGCCACTAGGGAGTAGAGACCAGCGTCGTCTGGCGTCACGTTGCTGATGAACAGAGACACGGTTCCATCCTCAGCCTCTTCCATCGAGAAGCGACCATTCAAGGAGATCGGTTTGCCATCCTTTAACCTGAAAGTCAAAAGATGCACATTCTCAGTCAGGAAACTGTTAAGTTTCATTTAGATAAGACACAAAACATACAATCAAGATGATTTCCAAAGTTTTTCTAACGCATTAAAATACGATAAAGCGGCAGTTTCTACTGATATTTTTCTACTACGAAACAAAAGATAACGAATTTAAATGACGAAAAAACTTGTACAAAAACCTTATGTAAATAATTATTTACTTTAGATAATTGAAACTTTCGAAAATCAAAGTCGAAGAACATACACTCACTGAGACGATACAAATAATTGCCAGCGAGTTTTTATAAGAAAAGGATGCCATTAAAATTGAAGAGAATTTCGTTAAAATTACATTGTGATGTGACTTTTATTTCTTATGTAAATAATTAAGAATTATCACATTGCAATGATACAGCATTTTTGCGTGTTAAGGACTTTATTTAAAAAGAAATGTTTGGAGGACGCATACATAAAAGTAAAATTTTTAATAAGACGAAAAATCTATACATGTCTGGTTGGAAAAAAAACTGTCTGAATTTCCAAGCGAAATA
Organism: Trichonephila clavata; assembly: GCA_019973975.1. Taxonomy (NCBI): domain Eukaryota; kingdom Metazoa; phylum Arthropoda; class Arachnida; order Araneae; family Nephilidae; genus Trichonephila; species Trichonephila clavata. The sequence continues at coordinate 29,292 of BMAO01028715.1, forward strand.
CGATGGATTGAAAAAAAAGGTAAAGTGATGCAGTCATTCAGAAATTAATTAAAAATAATAGTTATCTACAATTGAAAAAACTTAGTGGAATTTGAAAAAAAAATGGGAAAATATTTGTTCGGTTTTCATTTACCAAGAAATCTTTGGTTTCGGCTCTCCAGAGACTTTGGCTACTAGTTTTCCTGGTTTACCCTCTACCAACTGAGTGGGTTTCAATTCTTGCTCGATTTCAGGCTTTTTCACAGTGACTGAAAAGGAATGAAAACAACGATACAGATACTTCTTTGTGCAACACTCATATAAAGAGAGTGATGTGAGAGTTTAGAGATTATGGACATGTATGCCATCAAATGAACTTTCAAGAATCTAAGAGTTAAATATTTATATGATTGATTCTTAAAAGCAAAAACCAGTAAAAAGCATGTAGTGATTAATAGCTAAGCTCTGAAAGCCTCTCATTTTTGTATTTCAATAGAAGAGAAATTTTTCATTTGTATTTTAACAGAAGTTTCTTTCCAGAAAATTTTTATGCATAAAATTTTGCAGTAAAATGTGCTATATAAGCATAAAAAGTGTTACCGATTGGAAGACAAATTTATTTTCTTCTTTTGAAATGTATGAGAAAAATCAATACATTATATATGCATTATAGTTAATAAATTAATATAGATCCGATATCAGAAAAAACAATATTAATAATTTAACAATAAGGATTTACAAGATACTAATAATTTATAAATTTATAAATTTTTATATAGCACTGTATTTTTCATTACTGTTTAAATTAACTACACTTCACAATAATCTTTTAAAGTACTAAATCTTACTAAAATAAACCAGAATATTAATTGTGAAAACTACACATAATTTTTTTACAAAAGTCTCTATTGATAACGATTAATATTTGTAAACACACCTTTCACAGACAAAACACCACTGGTGGAGGCTTTTCCCATTTCGTTGGTAGCCTCGCAAGTAAATATTCCCGCGTTGCTTCTGTTCACTTTTTTCACCTTTAGACTGTAACTTGTGCTGTCGTTTTCTGAGGTGATGATGTAGGATTTGTCATTTGTCACATCCTTGTTGTCCAAGCACCTGGGGAGCAGAAATTGTATTTCAGTGCAGCACATTAATAAGCGAAGTAAATAATATCATTATTAATTATTTAAAGTATAAACTGCGCCTCATTTCATGCTCGTTAGTAATTATAGTAATATAATGCAGCAAAAATTTGAAAACACAATTTTAAATCTATCACAACAAGAAAATAACAATCAACTTAAAGGAAAAAATGAGCGAGAAATTTTAAGATTAATGCATTCAAAACAGCCTAAAAATATTTGTTTCAAGAGTAATAATAAAAAGTAGAAACGAGTAAGATATAAAACGAGAGATAAAAAAATATCAAGGTATTTTTTTTCTCCATAATATGAATCCTAAATTTATTAATTTATCCTTATATTATCTAAAAGCATTCAAATAATGCTGATTATTTAAAAGGATAAACTTAGCTCTGTTTTCTAATTTGAGAATAATCACTAGAAATGAGAAAATTGAATAAAAGTAAAGCAAAAACAACTAACCATTTTACAGTAGGAGCAGGATAACCCTTCACTGTTGTGTTCATTATCAGACCCAAATCTCCCTCGTTGGCCTCCATATCGGATAACTTTTTGATAAACTCCGGTTTAACTAAAACATTTTTAAAAATAGATCAATACATTTTACGAAAGGAATATTCCTGCAAATGTATTGGAAAATAATACTCAAAAAATTCTATTTATTAACTACGGTTGTATGGTGTCTTGTCATGGACAATAATTAAAAAGGACCAAGGGTCCTATGGACAGCATTAACTAGTCAGTTTAAATAATTGCAACATATATAACTGGATTATGCATTGTTAATACTTCTTATAATGAAGTATTTAAATTGCCATTTGTAGATTATTAAAAAAAAAGCAATTTTTGTCCACAGCTTAACAAAAACATTGCGATAAAAATGGAAAAAAAACTCTTAAAAGTGCAACTTTTAAGCTCTGATTGTACTTATATACACATTCAAACTATTGTATAATGCATTATATTTTTTAAAAATTGTTTTTTTTTTAATATTACGACAACAATGTCAAAAAAAACCCAATACATACTTTCTGTAATAATTCTTATTAATTTATTTAATTAACTCTTTTTCCAATATTCAAATAACCGTTCATCATGCAAAAACTATAAAGTTTTTCGTCAAAGTTATTGAAATAAAACAACCAGAATAGCTCTGAGGAATAGGTATATCCCCTTTCTAATAATACTACGGTTGAATATAAAATGATCAAGTATATAATAGTATTGAGTACAAAATTTACTTGGTTTATAAATACTTTTTAAAAAAAGAAGAATATCATTCTAATTTATTCACTTAAATATATTTATTAAGACTAAAGGAATCTAGAGGAATAGCAATCATTGATAATTAATGACTTTATATGAGATTTAGTTTCTGAGCAATTAAAAAAAGTTAAAAAGTCAACTGCATTGGATCTATAAGATAGACATTGGAATTCAGACAAACATTTAAAAAAAATTGCCTACTCAATTAGCATTCTATTCCCCCCCCCCCAATTTTAAAAAATAAATTCTCAAAAATGCTTTCTTGCTAATAAAATCAAAATACACTGATAACTGTCACTTGAGTCGAAATATATTTCATACATTAAATAAGGTACAACCCTATTTTACATAGTCTTCTCCAAAGAAGGAAAAAATGAGTTCAGTTTTTGCACTGAACGCGGTTTTGAAGAAACAGAGCAGTGGATACAGCGAAATGATTTTATAAAAAAATCATGGTCATAAAACATTTTCCTTCTTAAAACATTCTCCAGGACTATTTGAGTGCATGCTTGTTCCCTTTTAGTTTACAAAGTGAGGAATATAAACTTTGAAAAGGCGAATAGTACTTTTTTCTGAAATTGAATGGATTGATCACACAAACGCGGTATTTACGAATTAAGCCAAACAAGCTTTGGTTAGTTAAACTTCAAAATAGCTTCAAAGCGTATCAAATATCATTCTCCAAGCAGCAACAGAGTTGACAATACAAAAACACTACAGAATAACAACACAGGCAAGCGAAATTGCCCTCGGAATAAAGATAAATTACAATCTTTCTACTCACGCATTTAATGTTTGTCTCAGCGATATCCTTTCGTTAGCACTTCGCTCGATTTCAGGAATGCACTAACATAGCGATCCAGCGACCTGCGACCGACTACGGCGCCGTGAGTCATTGCTTTCTTCCACAACTTGTTTCGAAAGTGCGTTAGGATAAATAAATGTGAAGAATCCCTCACTTCCGAAGGGCGGTGGAGGGAAGTAATTTAGAAAACAGCTGCTTTAACACGCGTTTTAAATAGATCGCACCCACGCAGCCTTACTCACGACAAGAATCTCACAATCGGATACCTCTAAATGAAATCAATGAACCTGTCGCGCACCCGTGTTCAAGACACTGAGTGACTCAGGACACAGTAGGGAAATGTTCGGAAACATTCACCTTTGAGAATTAGTAATTAATGGTTTCTAAATTAGGCAGGTACCGCCTTCCTTACTTTTGATGTTGAGGTTTCCGGAGCTGGCTTTCAGTCCGTGCTCGTTTCTCAGTTCGCAGGTGTAAGCCCCGACGTCTGCGGGAGTCGCTTTCTGGATGGTCAATGTGTAGGAGTTAGGCTCGTCTTCTGTCACTTTGATGCGTTTACCGTCGATCGGCAACTCCTTGCCGTCCTTCAACCTGGAAATAATTGAACTCCTTGAATCGATTTATTTGATTGTTTACTTACATCGCACAACGAAGCATCATCAGACGTATTGGTGACGTACCTCGTCACTTTGAACCAGAGTCAAGTGACGAGGATGATGCCTTAGTCGGTACTTCCCCGATATGTCAACTTGAGGAATTTGACTCTCAACAAATCTAACGTGCACCAGCACTTCTAAAACGCGGGTCTTTATGACATCAGGATTCAAACCCACATCCTTCTCAAAAATAAAATTGTTCAGCAAATAAACAAAACCATATGACCAAGGAATGGAGATTTTACAAAAAAGTAAAAATTCTTTAAGCTGACTCTGTTTGAATAAAACTATTTTAAGAAATTTAAAGTAAATATACTTGTAAAAATAGAGTCCAATCTTATATCAATACGCACATTATCAAAACATTCGATTTTAAGTAACAATAGCACTAAAAGAGCGGTAATAGTATAGAGTTGCTTTGGATGAGTATAATGAAAATTATAATTCTTAAGTGGATATCATCAAAACAAAGCTACTTAGGATTAACACGTATTTCAGTGGTGTAGGGAAACAATTAACATGTAACAGTTAGAAATTTAATAAAAATATTCAGGAAATTTTCCCTTAGAAACAGAATTTATTCAAAAGACCCAATTGATGGCAAAATGAGGCTCCAAATATCTTTTCTTATTACCCTTTCAGAAATTTTCCTCTCTTGAATGATAACGTTGATTTATTTGAAGCATTTAAGTTAGAAATAAAGCAACAGCAATCACAAGAGCTAGAGTACAAGGTATCATGAAATCGTGTGCAATCCGACAATATATCTTTTTTTTTGGAAGGGAAAGGGATTAGTTGAGCTCAAAAAGCTCCCCTTTCAAAGAAATTGTAAGAAAATATTCATTTTGCTTAGTTAATAATATGCTGCTGTAATTAAATGTGTTAGATAAACAACATTTTTATTCTAACAGGAGACTCTGAAATTTACAAAACAGCATGATTTTTTGAAAACACTAAATTTTAATAAAATACAACAATAGAAATATAAAAATACTTCATTATCATTCTATCTAAATTAATAAAATATCAAGTGTAGTGGAAATATTGAAAACAACTTTTAGAATACCGTTTATTTTATATAGTAATATATTGATTTATAATTACTGTTCAGAATCTTTATATAATTCCTCGTCTGTAATATATAACAATATGGAAAACAAGAATATCTCCAAGAAAAAAAAATGGCGTCAAATAAATAAAAAATGGTCTAACAAAAATAAAGAACAGCAAGAACACGGAAGAGCTGAAAACAGTGTTCTATGAAAGATATGGAAGCTCACCATTTGAGTGTTGGTTTCGGATTTCCATTAATCTCCACGTGGAATTTCAACGTATCGCCTTCCAGACCCTCTACGTTCTCCATACCCTTAGTAAATGTGGGTGATGCTAAAAAAATAATATTTTTAGAATAAAATATAAAATTTCATTTCTTTCTCTTTCTTTCTTTCTTCTTTTTTTTTTTTTTTTGCTTCTTATATTGACTTTAATAAATTACCCCAACGGACATTGAGATGTTAAAATACCTTACCTTTGACCACAACGTTGCTGAATTCTGCCTGGTTTCCCAAGTCATTGGTGATGACACACGAGTAGCTGCCTGAATCTGTTGGTTTGGCATTTGCGATCTCTAACCGTTGCTTTCCCTTGTCATCCACAATCTTGATGCGGCCGCCAGGTGACAGAGGTTGTCCATCTTTGTACCTATAAAACAAAATAAAGTTACAATTAAATTGCTCATTAACAATGAGAAAAATTTCACCTTTAAAATAAGGGGGAAGTTCTAATCACCATTTGACTTCTGGAGCGGGATTTCCATCAATTTCGACTTCGAACTTGAGAACCTCTTCTGCCATTACAGACATATCCTTCAGTCCTTTCACGAAGGATGGGGCAGCTGGAGGAAATAAATGTGTGTAAAATTTAAAATCTCCTAGTAAAATTGCTGATATATTGCTGAGCATCTTTCAGTGTTTACAAAACCTATGAGAATTTAAGCAAAACTTACATTTGACAGTGAGGTTACAGGAGGACTCTGCCTCTCCCATCTCGTTAGTGGCCTTGACACTGTACTTTCCACCGTCGTCCTTTTTCACATTTTTAATGACCAAGGTGAAGGTCTCTTCGTCTGCGAACAGGAAGCGAATGCGGCCTCCGGTCGACACCTCCTTGCCTCGATGATACCTGCAATAGAATCGTGCCAATACGTCAAAATGAGTCGATATTTCATGGGGAGGATTATAAAGTTGATTTGCTTAACCCAAGCCCACACACAACGTAATAAATGTTGAGCGACAAATTATGCAAAGCACAAAATAGGGTTCTAAATTAGATTCATCTGTATTACAGCATTGCTTTAAAATATATAATGTTGGGTCTTAATAAATTAATCTCAAATATGTGGAATGTTGTAAAAACCCTGAAAAAAACAGGAACGACTTATCTCATTCATAGTTCGCTTTGTCTAAAATCATATTAAAAATACATGAAATGATAACAATTTCTAGCCCAATAATCATTACCAAATTATATTAATAGCTGCACTTTAAGAATAATAGAAATATCACATTTGATAAAAACTCTTCTGGATGAGACGTTTATTTGAATATGATTAAGTAAGGAAAAATTAGAAATTGCTAATGTCCTATTTCAGTACATATATTTTACCAATCTTTTTTCAATTACTGCTTTAAATGTGTGATATTTTATCATATCCGAATTTAGTGAAGTAAATTCGTAGCAAGATTGACATTTAACTATCAAAAATATTGGTAACCAAGGAAGAGTCTGAAAAGCACGGATGAAATTCAGATATATTTCAGCCATATGGAATGTAGCATATTTAAGTCAGAAAAGTCACCAGGGTGAATAACCAAGGATACTATATCATAGGATATCTTATCATAAAACATCATAGAGTATCTTATCATAAAACATGATAGGGTATCTTATCATAAAATATAGGATATCTTATAAAAATGATAGGATAACTTATCATAAAACATATGATATCTTATCATAAAACATGATAGGATATCTTATATAAAAAAACTTTATACCGGACGACTAGGTTGAAACTTGTTTGGTTTTATACTAGGACGACAATGCTGTTTCCATCTCAACACACTAGGAGTAATGGTTGTATATCTCCGTAAAAGAAAAAGTCTACTTGAAGATGTTGGCTTGACCTCCTCTATATACGGGTACGATGGTTATCTTTTTCTTGACTTAAGCAGAACTCCTAATAAAATTTTTCGAGACACCATTAGGTTTTTAGCCCTACAGATTGAGGACGAGAGTATTTCATATAGATTTGTTGATTTTGAAAATGACGAGTTAATGGCAGATTTCTTATGGATGAAGTGCACATTTAAAGCTTCAATAAAGAATTGAGAAATAATGGGAGTTTCCATATAATAGGTATTGGAAAAGCTACAGTCGACTTTCGATAATTTGAAGTCGGAGGGACCAATGAAAAACTTCGTATTATCAAGAGTTCGAATTATCAAGAGGGTAGATAAAAATTCCCAAAATATACGAAGAGAAATTTTTTCTTAACACATTTAAATTTAAAACTATGTAGTAAAAAAACAACTGTACATATGTATACAATTATTTTAAAGTATTTTTAAAAAGTACATGTTATACAGTATAAATATTTTACAGAAGTTAAAAGTATCCTGTATTAAAAGAATACATTCAATACATTCATACACAATCCTACGAATCTCTTCTTTACAACAGCAGACCACCCTTTCTGAACACATGTGTAGCAAGGCCACGTGTTAAACGAAAGATATGGACGGTCGACAACAGGTGCGGTTGCTCTATTGTTCACTTAAAGGAATGAAAACAATAAAACAGGCTTTTCACCTGAGGAACCAGAAAACACTAAGGGGTACAGACTAATGGTAGTCAAAGGGGCTACGTTATAGGGGAGACACGCAAAGACAACACCACGCAAAACTTGTAAGCTCCAACCTGTTTATTACAGGACTGCACATGACAGTGAGTGTTCGAATTGTCAAGATTTTTATAAGATAACTTCGAATTAATGCGTGTTGTATTCTGGCAGGCCACAGATTTTACTTCGAAATATTGAGTGTACCAAAACGTATCGCTTTAGTTCGAAGTATCAAGAGTTTTTCTAGGGACTTAGCAATTACTTCGAATTATCGAGAGGTTCGTATGATCGAAAGTTTGAATTTTCGAGAGTCGACTGAACAATATATTGCATGATGGTGAATGATACAAACAAAGCTGTTTGGAACTGTTGTGCAATCAGTTGCTTTTGTCTTTGATTCAAGCAACATTTCAAGGCCTTCACTTCTACATCCTGCTTCCATACAACAATCTTTAATACTAGTACTTTTTCACAGTCATTTCTCTTAAAGTTCGATGTCATAGTATTCTTAATAGTATTTTGGGGGATTTATGACAGTAAATAGTAGGCAGAATCTAATATCAGTTGCGCAGTGGAAACGTGTGCCATGACTGAAATTGCTGCTCATTTATCAAAAGACATTAATGATAATTTGATAAAGAAATGTGAGTACGAAATTTTGAGATAATATAAATGTAATTCTAGCGATTCTTCACCCTTTCTACAAGGGAATATTTTTGAATTATCTTATCAAGAGAGAGAGAACGTGTTTAGTATCTTTTCCCGACTGATTACTAGTTAGTCAAAGTGACGAATTTCTTTTTAGAAACAAGTTTTTCACTTTGTTTCCAACTGATTCATTCGTTGAATCACAAACAGAATCATTGTATCCCTCACATTGCTAGCAGACCTCTTGTTTTGACGGGGGTTCTGCACACAGATGGAAGAAGTAGGAAAAAATATGAAATAAAACCATGACTCACCAAGTGACCTTGGGCTTGGGGTATCCAGTGATTTTGAGCTCGAGCATGGCAGAACCTCCCTCCGTTGCCTCTGCATCTGACAGTTCTGCTTTGATAGAAGGAGCTTCCACTTGTCGAATAACTCCTGCAAGAAAACAGCCCATAAATAAATAAAACAATGAATTTTCTGCAACAGAGAAGCATAAATGCTAACAATGATACAAAAGACATGTTTTCTGCTTAAGATAATGCATCCATGTCTATAACCGTTTATAAAAAATAACATATTTAAAAAAATCGAAAAATCTCTTTAAAATAAATAAAATATTAGTAATTGTTTTTATGGCAAGTCTTTTAAATGCAGAGATCATTTAAAACGGGTATCACTACATAATCGCACTCTATGGTTATAAAGCAAGAAGTTTAAGAAGCATCTTCGAAGATATTCGTCTGTTCGATTTCTAAACTTTTAAAGTACCTGAAATTGTGGATAGTTCGATGTAGGAAACTTTCTCAGAACATAAAACAAAAATTTTTCTGTAATATCTTGGGTGGTAGTATTTGAAACCCTTAACAAGCGTGTAACCTTGTGCAATTCTATCTCTCTTGATAGAATTGCAAAGAAATCACATTTTCTTCAAAGATATTCGAACATATTAACGGCATTCAAAGCCAATTTATTTTCAACAATTCTATTTCTAAAATAAATCGCGATGACAATTCAGTGAGCGAGTTAAAGAACAACAAGAGATCTATTTCACTCACCTTGCACAGTCAGCTCGGCGCTGCAAGCGATCTTGCTTCCCGTACTGGTGCTGGCTACACAGGTGTACAATCCGGCATCCTCAGGAGTTACGTGCTGGAACATGAGAGCAAGGCTGTCCTCCTCCTCATTGAAGATAACCTGGAAGCGCTCGTTGGCTTCGAAGAACTCTCCGTTCTTAAACCTGCTCCCCATCAGAGACATTTGTTAAAGCAAATTAACAGCAAATACAAGAGTAATTCGGGAAATGGATCATGTTCAGAAATTAAAGTTTAAACACAATAAATATCATTTAAACGATTAAGAATATCATTAATATTATTGTTATTTATTGACGATGTAATTCAAAGTAATACAAGAGTTATAGGAAACGGACTTGTAATTTTGAGCCACAGTCAAATGACATGGATGACACCTGAGCAAACTCTTACATACAACTCCAATGTGAGGACTAACATATTTAACATATATCAGCCCATATACACAGCGAATCTTTAGTGGAACCAAGACTCTAACCCATGATTCAACAGAAACACGTTCCTCACGTGTTCTCGTGACCATGATCTCTCGGCTAACACGGAAAACCAGAAAATCATACACTTTAAATTCCTTTAACATATTTCAAAAGCCAAATTTCACCCAGTAACGGACACTGTATTGCATTTCAAGAATATAAATGATATTTTTTACTTAGCAGTGTCAATAACTTAATAATTTTTCTTTATTTTGCATAAATTTAATTAATAGTTAAAATTGTAAGCTTTTAAAATGAACCGAACCATATATTATCTACTAAGAGCGTATTTTTGAAGTATTTAAACATTTAAATTAATTTTGATGTAATTTTAAAAAAAATCCCCATTCAAAGTCGTTTTAAATTCCTATTCAATTAATTTAAAATCCAATATATTATCATAAATGAATTACATCAAAAGGCCAACTCTAATGTTTTAAATATGAATGTTTCATAAAATACTTTTAACTGATTTCTAAAGGAAGACATCAAATATACAACATATAGTTAAATAAAAAAATAATTTCATTTTATTAAATAATATAATTTGTTAATTTTTATCATCGTTTCGAAAATCAATGAACTTTCTAAATACAATTCAAAATAATTGCAATGCTTTATAAATTTCTTTAAAAATGGCATAAATTTAATCGAAACATTGTTTTATTATAGTTCAGAAACGCAAAATGTCTTTAGATGTATTTAATCTGAAATCCTTTCAATAGCTCTAAAATGTATATGCTATTGGACAACAAATATACACATGCAGCATACAAGAATGCATAATCAGAACAAAGGCGAATAGTAACAGATGTCCTCAAATTTACCATCTGAATTTGGGCGTCTTCGGTCGGGGGGTCGGTTCCCTTTCTACTTCCTCTACTTCAAGTCCTTTGAAAACGTCTTTGTGTTCTGAAAAAAAAGAAAAAAAAAAATTTCGTGTCGGTTCTCGTCGTTAAATATCTTCGCAATGGAGAACCTTGTTTACCATGAATAGTACTCACTGACTACGCTGAGGTTTCCAACAGTCTTGTCCTCTCCTTCCGCGTTGGTAGCTATCACGGTGTAAGTTCCGGCGTCTTTCGCCACCACATGGTCAAGTATGAGCTCGAAAACTTCCTTATTCTCATACACAACCCGCACTCTGTCATCCAGCTTCAACTGTTTGCCGTCTTTCAAACTACAAGGGATTCAATTTATTTTAGTAACTTCAACTTTACCGGCACCATTAATTTGTGCTAGTTTATTCCTTTATTTTCAAAATTAAAAATTGGCACTGTAATTAACATAAGATCTTGCAGGAAAACTCAAAGAAAAAAAATTATTTTCCTAAATCCACCAGAAAAAATAGTTTTTCTTCCTTATTGCAATAATAATATAAAAACAATGAAAATAATTCGATAATTAAATATTTATGAAGCTACTTTTTCCAAAAAATTGTGCTCAAAGTTTTTTTCACGAAGGATTTAAACAGTGCCAACACATTATAAGAAATCCATACTTAATTCAATCCATACTAAATTCAAAAACTGATTTTAGATATTCGCATTTGATTGCCTTTAATATATAACGGTGAAGGTGTTTTTATGGATTACACCGTACAAATCTCTCTTCGAGAATATATAACATCGTATTTTGTTGTAAAAAGGAAAGTGCTTTAATTTATTGATCTTCGAGTTATTTTGGTTTGAGATAAAAAAAAATAATCACCCACATCAGGGAACGATTTTTTTACATTTGCCTTAGAAAATTAAGCGTTTTATGAATTTTGAAATGATTACTGTAAGCAAAACGACAAGATATTGCATGGCATTTTGCACATGCTTGTATGTAAATGATTTGTCCTGTCCACACAGAAAGGATATACAGCATTGACACTCACAATTTGACGTCTGGCTCCGGATTTCCTCTGACGACCAGCTCGAATCGGACGCTGGTTCCTTCCAGCAACTGCGTCTCCTTGTTCAGTTTCACCTTGAACACGGGAGCGTGGGGCAGAATCGTGCCTCCAGGTGTCGTGGGCCTCGAGTCTTCCTTTGGAAGGCCTAGTAGAGCTAATGATGAGAGTAGCATAAAAATGATGTATAAATTTTCATTCATAAAAGATTAATTTATTTGAAATAAAATTGTCTTAGTCTCATAAGTAACACATCTTTCTTAAAGTAATGGATCTGTACTTTACTGAAACACTTGTAGTTTTTGTTTTAGTGAACGGAAAATGATAAACCTGGTATTTTTATAAAGCTAATAAGATGGTCTATAAAATAAAATAATAAAAAAATTTGTCAATTTTCGTCAAAATTTCACAATTTTAGGGTAGTTGGATACCTTAAATGTTATTTGAAAAATCGAAAAGTAAATACTATTTCTAACCACCTGGCTAGAAAATCACTACCAAAATAATGAAATGAATCATAACTCTGATTACTATTTTATTAGATACATACCATTCATTTCTAATTTATTTATTTATCCATATATTTATACAATTTACACTATTTCTCCTTCTTTTTGATACTTGAATAGAAGGCCAGAGGGACATTGAAATACGTTTAATCCTATTTAATGGAAGAATCATTTAAAGCTTATGTTCTTCTCCTCAGTCTTGATTGAGCAATTGCTTTGTTAAATTCACATTTAAAAACGACTCAAGGGTTACCAGTATTAGACCTCTTAATTTTGAACCCCGCTCAAGTGAAGAGGACGATACCTAAGAAGCTGTTATTACATTCCCAAAATTTCCACACCAAGACAGTTCTCAATTTTGGAGAGAATTGGAAATATTATGTATTTTGACATAACAAGATATGTTCGGCCTTCGAAATAAAACAAACGGATCCTTTTGGACAAGCTTCATTAGGAACCAATACTTGAACGAATTCATTATCGCTAAACTAATTTACAACGTCGTTTGTCAACGCATCTTCATGTTTTCAAAAACGATATTCCTTCTGAAGAATTTGAATTATTATTTGTGTTGCACTCTTTCGTTTTCAACTCAGGATTAATTGTTTATTCCCTTTCATAAAGTTATTTACCCATATAGCATCTATTTTTAAAAGTAACATTTTAATCAAAGCATTCCAATCATAACTTACACAGCTTCAAGTTGAGGGGTGCGCTGCAGGATGCGCTTCCTTTTGAGTTGGTGGCCACCACGGTGTAGAGTCCTCCATCATCTGCGCATGCGTCTTTGATGGTGAGGGAGTGCTTCTGTCCCGCGGAGGTTGTCACCAATCTTTTGGACTTGACAATCTTCTGGTTGTCGCGTAGCCACGTGACGCTGGGCTCTGGGCTGCCATCCGTCTCACACTCCAATACAGCAGTTTCACCCACTGGGAAGACAAGAAAATCACCGAATTATTCCTCAATCAGCACAAATTTGGAATTATTTTGTTACAAACAAAAAATGCACAAAAATAATCAATTTTTCAATACGTGATTTGTATAGAAAAATTTCTTTTCTCCAGTTTAATACATTTTCCAAATATTTATTAAGAATTTCAGACGAAGTGGTAAAATCTATTTGCTGTTAAGAAACTTTTCATAAGTTTATGAATGTTTTGACTTTGAAGGTTATTTGAAATGGGAAGATTATTTAAAGTACAAAATTGAACTAAATCAGTTTGTAACTTATTACATAAAACCTAATAATCTTCATATTCACTGGGAGATTTTCTTAATGTTTTCAAAATCATGATGTAATGGCACGTAAAGATTATGCTATTTCTGTACAGAGAATATAATTAATCTTATATTAAATATTTTATAAACAGCATAACGAACTCTTTTAAATATTTAAAAAATAACAAATCATGCATGACTAGCAGATATGAAAAGTAAAGCAAAATAGAATGAGTAGATTAAAAGTTTATACTTAAAAGTAATGCAAAAAATAAAGAAGAAACACTATAATTTTTTTTTTTTTAGTTTCTGCACAAAGTAAGAAAAAAGCATATTAATAGTTAATAAGAAATAAAATAGTAAATGCTCAAAAATGTTCTTTGTTAAAACGAAGCGCATTGCAATTCTTTAGCAACCAAGGGAACTAACGTTGTAGTCACTTATCACTTTTCAAAATCTATATTTACATATGTATATAATCAAATATCCTTTAAAAAGAAAGAGATGAAGTTCTGAAAATTACAACCAAGAACATGAGACCTATAAGAACAAGAAAAAGTCAATGGACCAAAATGCAACACTAAACATGTTTTCTTAAGCTGTAACTGACTTCGGACAGTAGAATAGGGTTAGGTTTGCTTTATTGGAACCTAATCTTACCCTTACAGTAGAAAATTTATATACAATAGTACAAGAAAAATAATGAAGGACAAGAATGAAAATTGAACATCATTTGAACCTTAAAATTTGGAGTTATTCATATAGTACACTAATAGAAAAAGATAACGAATTTGAAATTATAATATATAAATAGAAATAGTAGCAAAGAAGAAAAAAATTTAAAAAAGAGAAATAATAAATACAAAAAATATACTAAAGGTGCCGAAAACCAAAATTAAAAAATATAGCTAAACACTACAAGTGGAAGAAAAATATGTACTGGAGATTAAAGACGATAATAACAAAAGTTATGGAGACATTTGTATAAAATGTTTGAAGCTAAAAGAATTTTTTAAAAAGGGAGAAATTGGAAAATGTAAAAGCGAATAATATATAAAAATTATGGTATTAAATTTGCATTATTTTTACAAGTGTACAGAAAGTTAGCAGGATAATTATGTTCTAAACAGTATTTCTAATTTTTTTTGTAAGTAATAAAGTGTAATACTTTTTTTTATTTAGAAGTGGATATTACTTGTCCAAAAAGGCACTTTAACAATTAAAAACTAAAGACCACTCTTTTATGATAAATATTACGTTTTAATACATGTGGCAGCTAAGTTTATTTTTCTCGGAACTTTTCAAAGAAAGCTGCTAAAAATTAAGTTCATTACTGGGGTAAAAGCAGACATAAATTATTTATATTTTAACTATTTCACTCCCTTCTGTAGCTGGTTTAATTTTAATTTTTTGGTAAAATTTATCAAGATACAGGGTCCAATGGGAAAAAGTCTTCATCTAGTTGTTTTTAAAAATTGCTATCTTTGTCTCATTAACTTAACGTGATAATTATATATTTGTGATATCACGAAACAAAAATACTGCCTGTTATGAAAAAAATATTTAAAACGACTGGTGCAGAAAAAAAATAAGGCGAATGAAGAATACTTACGCGTGCATGTTACTCCCCGAAGAGTCTTAGCAAAGCGAGGTTTATCCATGGGATCGAAATCTAGAAAGCAGTGAAGCATTAGTTTTCTCTCTCTCTCGAGATAAGACAAAAAAAGCACAGCACTGTTTGCCGAGCTTAAGCTTGCAAAATATATCAGCAATGGATTAGCATTACTTTACACTTAAAAATATTTACGAATATAATAATGTAATATTTAATAAATAAAGTAAAAGTATGAGTAAAATTGAAATGAGAAAATGAAACATGAAATAAAATTTAAGATATCAGCATAAACACACATATAAATAAATAAACTGAATGTACATTTTAAATCTAATGAACATTGTAGAAATTTTAAAAAATGACAGAACTTATAAGGATAAAAACTTGTAAAAAGCAAGTTGTTCACGTATTCAGCAAAAAATAATTTTGAAATGTTATGAAAATCCAAGGTGACATGACAACAAATGAATTGTAGACAATATTTTTTAAGAAAACTTTGGGAGGGGGGAGGGACTGCGCTTGTCCGCCTAACGGTGGACCAGCCCCCATTGTACAAATTATACAACTGTTCACACCAATCGCTCAAACTGTAAAACCATAATTTACATGCATTAAGTAGTTCTAAAGAATTCGTAACCAGGAATAAGTTTAATATAAAAATATCCTGGAGCCATCTGTTGCAACTAATCTTAACTACGTCAAAAATTTAATACATCATCACGAAAAACTTTTTTTATATAGAGAGAGATTAATGTACAAGTATGTACTCTATTGAATTTTCATAGAATTATTTTCATTTTATACATATTATTTGTTGTTTTATCAACACATGTAGATTTTTATTTTGTGTTTTTTACATGAATACTTCATTTTTTTAATAATCAATTCCAAATACATTCTCCTCTTATAACCTTTATTAAATATATGATAACTTTAAAACTACTAAAATCGGCAAACTTAAGAGTAAAAAAGGAATCATAAATAAAATAATTCTTGAGATGAAACATTGATAAAAATGTGATCTACATAGGCAAGTAAACTTCAGCATTCCGGAATCTCAGTGATATATTTTCCAGTGAATTGATTTTTTCCCCTACAGATTCTAGGATTATCGTTAATTATATGTTTCTATTAAATTTTGCAGCCATTCAGAAATTAGAAGTGTGATACTTGAATAAAGCAAGCAACAAACGATACTTGTAAACATAAACTTCGTTCTCTTTTTATTACGATCTATCTCGATTTTCCAACTATAGGGCCGTCTTGACATCCTGAGGCCCAACTATGTCCCTTAAAAGTAGACAGTTTGTATCATACGTTGTCAAATACTCCTACAAACAATAATCCGAAGCAAATAAATATACATGACTTACAATCACACAAACTGGCTCGACCGACTGCCGCTTTTTGACTGAATGAGTACTGAGGATATATTGTGGAAGGCCTATGTCAATACATAAACGACAGTCATCACTTGTAGCCAGTTGACATATGGTCCAAAATTCCCAGTTTTTCGGAGAATACAACCGGAAAAAAAATTTGACTGTTACAATTATTCGAATCATGATTTTATTAAGATTGAGTTCAGAACTAGACGAGGCCTACATCGTGGCTGAGGCCCTGGGCCCGGTCCCAGTTGTTCCATGCGTTAAGATGTCCCTGTCCAACTAGTATCCTCAATTCATTCTGGTAGAATTGCGCTCCTGACACTATTATAATAGTTGATTTTTAAATGCTCTCATCAAAAGAAATATTTCTAAGAAACGTTAGTAAAAAGAAGAGTTGGAAGAAGACAGAGGAATGTAGCTCGTGTATTGTCATAAAAAAGGCCAAACAATACGAATATTTTTTAAATGTGCGAATCTTTTGTGTGTGTGTATGTGGAAGTCTTAGAAAATTGTGTGATCGAATATTATTTTCTTAGTTAAGATTTTGAACTTTGATGAATACGAATACTCTGAAAACTATTATTTAATTCATTTCATGCAAAATAAAAAACTCAGGAATGAAATGAAATTTAAAAACCTATGATATTTACCATCCCTATTAATTTGGGAAGCTGAAGAAATATATTTCTTATCGTACCAAATGCTTGGTTTTAAAATTATCGTAAGTAATATAGAAGTGATAATGAAAATTACAAACTTATCAAGGTATAAATTGGAAAAATAATTTTAGCAGGTATTAAGAGAAGAAGCTGATGAATTTAGTTGATAAAATCAGAATTTCAAAGAATAAGAATTGTTTTCTCTGTCTAAAATCAGTCTAGAAATCAAATTAAGCAAAAATGAAGCTAGTCAAGGTCTAGACAAAAAGTAGCTATCTAATTAACGCAAAATTTATTTTTTGTTTTGTAAAAAGTCACCACATTCATTTACTAGTAAACTCGAAAATTTTTCATAGTTTAACATGAATACATTTCTATTTTAATTCTTTGTACTCTTTTACTAAAAACTCAGTTAATTGGAAATTATTTAACAGTTAAACTAAATAATTCCTAAAGACTTATATCATATTTCGCCAACATGCATTTGAGTTTCTATGAAGAACTTTCCATATCACGTGCTCTAAATAAACGCGAAACATTGAGCTTATTAATGCGCGAATGTGTCATGTAATTACTTCATATAAATGTTTTCTGAAGATTTCTGCGCAACAATAATTTATCGTTCGTGGACCCTTATTCCTATATATATATGTATTTGTGTCCCAAAATTCTTCGCATAAGGTTCGGTGAGACAGACTGAGACTGCATGTTCAACAAACGCGGAAGCACACACACACGTACTCTGTTAAGCCTCAAGGCTTGGAGTTGCTTCCTCAGCGAATCCTGGAACAATAGGATCCTGGCGCCAGGGCCTTGACGTGCTGCCAGGAGCCACCGGAGCACAAAGGACGCTCTGTGGACAGGTAATGACCTTCACAATGTGAAACCTGCTCGCTGTTTACCATCAGTACACTCGAGATTAGTGAAACGGACGAAAACCACTTATGAATTAGCAATACGGAACAGCATTGAAATTTAATGTCAGTTTAAACGTTTTTTTAAAAAAATTATTTTTCATTTAAACGTACCAGCTTGCTTATGGGCTTAAAAAGATGGGGTCAAAACGTGATAGGTAATTTTTTTGTCAATAATTTTCAATTGTTACTGCCATTTTTTCCAACTCTCAACTGCATCATGTAAAGAAAATTACAACAATTTCTGCTAGCGAGTCTTTTAGCAGTATATATGCAAATAACAATAATAAATTGGAATGAAAAATTAGGCATTTCACTTGAAATTAGTGGTTGTTTGAACGATTCAGATTAAATCCTTTTTGGTTATTTTTGCAGGAAAAATAATATTTTATCAATAAGGAATATATAAAAAGGCTAATGAAAACAATTTTGCATCATAAAAATCCGCGTATCATACCATTTTTATTTCTTTACTATACATTACTTTAGAACTCGTAAACGAAGTAGCACATAAACATTAAATGTTCTTTTTTATCTTTATCTATTATGTGATAAATTTGTTATCATTTTTTTATATGATAACCAAATGAAATATTTTTGAACTACATTTTATACTTCAGTTTTTAAAAAATATTGCATTGCAAAGGAAATTATGTAGGTAGCACTATTTGCTCGTTATTACAATATTAATGAATAGAAAAAGTTATAATTAATAACAAGCACGTTATAAAACTAAAGCATACTTACCCGCTGCCTTGAAACTTGCAATGGAGAGCTGGTTAATCTCTTGGAAGCCACTACGACAGGTCAGGTTAAAATGGGATTGTTGCGGAGGAAGAGAATTAATTCGGAACAATAAAAGAAGCATGCATACATTCAGCAACGGACAGTGATCTGCTCTACTCTAAAAATACTACTTGCATAAGGTTAGCAACATCCAATAGCTATCACAAAAGCACCTTAATAAAGAAGTATTGCGTACACATGCAGATGCGATAGACATCTGCGTGACAGAGAAAATACGGCACCACAAAGAAACTATGAAGAATACATTATGAGATTGAAGATATGCTATAATGTGTGGATGAGATAAATGATACCTAATGATGATATATTGAAGAAAATAAATTAGTTAAAATCTGAATGTAAAAGTGAGTCTATAACTTGAAAGAAAAGCCTGCACAACAAAATCGAAGATATTTCTTTGTTTTTGTATGATTTCTAAGCGCATATATATATATATATATATATATATATATATATATATATATATATGTATATATATATCCGGAGATAAATATTACTCATCCATTTATGACAATAATTTACAAACACGCACATGTAAACTGCACCTCACAATTTTGCATAATTCCAGTCACACTTAGTTTAGATCACTCGGTTGATTACACTGTGGAATAATTTAAAAGGTTGTGAGGAAGTAACACACGGATTTTAATATCAATATGAGAGAGGAATCAAACTGAAAGCGCATGTATTTTTTCATCTGTTTCAATGAAGGATTTAAGCAGATTTGCTGTATGAAGATATTACTAAACCCCTTACTTCTTCTGTTCATAGTCTGTAAAATTCATAAATTTGTTTATATATTTTTATAACTTCCATTCGTTGCTAATACTTTTACTAATGTGTTTTTTTCTTTGCAATAAAATGTATGCTTGTTGTAACTTTCATTTTTGATATTTACTACTTATATAAAATTTTTATTGTCTCTGATGTTACTCAAAAATAACTCTAAAAATAAATAAAATAAGAACCAAATGTTTGATTTATCTTTACGTTTAACATAACATAAATAGCTAAAGATTTGCATTTTACATTACATTGAAATTATTCTCTTAGTCTAAGTGTAAGGCTATTGCTATTAGCTAGATAGCTCTTTAAAAGCATTTCAGTGTTTTATCCGATTAAATTATCAACAAACTACATTGTAATTTAATAAATATTAGTGAAGAAATGCCGGAATATTCTATTTCCCTTATCCTGCAATTGTTTTTTTTTTAATATCAATTCATTTCCATAGATTATTTCAACAATATTATTTAATTTATGTATATTACGTCTGATTTTCATTGTTCTGCAGATCATATTGTGTTTCTTATTACTTATTAGTCTTGTTGTCTTATAGAAGAAAATAATTAACATTGTCATTTAACATTAAATGTAATTTACTACACTTGAAATCTATTTTATACCATGTGTGTGAAAATGTTTAAAACTATCATTATATATTCATTCATTGTATAAATGCATAATATTCATTAAAAAATCATGAAAAAAGATTGGATTCAAATTTTCTCATTAGGATGTTTTAGCTAATGAGTTATGTATATTGATTTTGAGTCATGAATATGTTTAATTATAATATTGTATGCATAAAAAATAATTTTAAAACTAATTGGGGTTAAAGAAAATTTCAAGAAATGAATTTGAAGACTTCATTTTTATATCAATGAAATAATACTTCAAAATGAAGCAGAATTTAACCTTGAATACCACACACAAAAAAGAATGCGTCAGATAATATTACTAAAAAAGTTTTAGAATTAGAGTGTAGTTTTCGATCTTATTGTTGTCAGGATGTGTACAATAGATGTCCACGAGAAGTTTAACATTGAATATAAATAATATTATTTTCGAAGATTAAACTCGGAAATTACTCACAATAAAAGATCTAAAAAAGGGGGCAAGTCTATGGTAAACATCAAGGAAATTTGCATACCTCAAAATATGTGGGGGCAACGCGATATTATTCTATAGCAATTTACCTAAAAAACTTACCTATAATTTATAATGATAATACTCTTTCAAAAATGCTTATTTCTTATAAAAATGAAATGCGTTTAGAAAACTACTTTGTTCGATGTTATAGAAACTTCTTTGCTATAGAAAAGTTTAAATTTTTTATTCAATTTTTAAAATGTCTGTTGAAAGTTTTAAAATTCTATTGAAAATAATAACAATAAGAATAAATGAAACTAAAATGAAAATCTTTCATAAAGAAAAGACGAGATGAATAATGCATATATGGATTTAAGAGTTACAATAATATGATAATGGATGACACTAGGCAATACAAAAATTATCTTCATTCGATGTTTCGTGATGTCGTGATGAATAATAAATTTTGATTGTCTAACAAAGAAGTAAATAAAAATATAGAGACAGTTTAAGTTTTCAGTAAGAGAGTCCTTCTAATGTGCGCGTTTATAATTTTTTCCTTTTTATTAATGGTTAGATACATTGTTTTGAGTTAACATCACATTTATAATTACTCCATAAATCAATGGGAAGAAATAAAAAAAAAATAATGGAAATGAAATAGGAAAGTACGACCATTACAAATTTCCAGTGTGTCATAATCTGTCTTTTATGATAATAAATTCTGAAAACAGAATTGATCCTCAATTTGTATGTTATAAAATAAATGAAACAGTTTAATAACCGCAAATTATATCCATTTTGTAAATGTGTAATGTAAATATACATTTTATGAAATTGTAATGAAATATCGAGTTTGCATTTTGACTAAAGAGCTGGATTTTTCCTTTTATTATACATATCGTTTTCTTTCACGAATCCATTATCAGAATACTCTAAAAATTTGTCGAACATATCGAATACTTCAAATGAAAAATGAGTGCAACTATATTTACAATATTTTTCAATTTGAAAAAAGTCTTGAATAAAAAAAATATTTTATGTAAAAAAGTACTATATGAATTAATCCGTTCACGGTACAGCGAATGACAACTAAAAATTGGACATGGTTACTTAACACATCTGTAAGTAAATAATTCTCAAAGAAATAAAATTAAATGTGATTCACAATCATATCCTAATAACCCGGGCCCAAGTCGGTGGATTTTCATGATGCAGAAAATCGACAGTGGCCATGTCGTATGATTTTACGGCATGTAAAAGATCCCTAGAGTGTCTGTTTGGCTTGGGAGCTCTCGGTAAAATTAAATCCTGGTACAAGTTCGCATCGTCAGAGCTCAGGCGCCACCCTCTGTGGAGAAAACTGGGCGTCAAAATTACCTGCGGCGACTGGTATCCGCCTATATGGCGCCGCACTAAAAGAGTGATACCAGCTCTTGGGGATGTACTAGGTCTGCAATGGTAAAAATACCAATCCGCAGCTCATTGGATAAAAAAATATCCTAATAGTAGATATTTAAAAAATAATTTTGATGAATTGATGAAAAGTATGTGTGAAAGGATCTTTATTTAAAAAAAAGTAGTATTTAGCATTAATTTACAATAAAAGTTTAATGTGATGTTCATAAAATTAGAAGAAAAATTATTAATAAAATATGATTTTAATGAAAAAATATTTCTTTGCTAATTATTTCATTATAGATTCGAGTGTTTGAAGATCCTCGAAGAAATTCTTTGCCATTTACTTTAAAAAATGACTTTTCCTTTCATTTTGGTTTTGAAAACGATTATCTGATTAAAATATATTTATCTGTTATTTATTGACTAAACCTTATAAAAAATTTTAATGTAAAACTTTGAAAATGTAACAGAAGGTTTAATTAAATTTATCTCTTGAAAATTATTCAAATAATTAATGCATTCCAAATTATAAAGACAATATTTAAATAACAAAAAGTTCTTTCTCAAAGTATAATTACAGTCACTTTTTTCTTGATACGCATTCCTAAACTTTCTTTCTCATGTCTTACAATAAAACTACTTTTAAACTTATTTTGAAAATCCAACATCCATTAAAGATATTTTACTTTGCACTGATGTGAAAAGTTAATACACCACAGCTAATAAAAATATTTTACCATTTCGTTACTGTACATTTATCATTATATCATTTTTAATCCGCTTCAATTGAATTCATATATTTTTTGTAAAATTTCAATGTTTTATAATTTTTAAAAACATTTTCTAATTAATTATTTCTTTATGAAAGAAAAAAATAAGTCAATTTTCGATTATTTTGCATAACTGTAAAGTAATAAAAGAGAGAAAAGATTCGGGTTTACTTTTTAATAAGCTAACCTTTCATGTGTACAATACTTTTCATGCTTAAGCAATCTAAACTATTTTTAGTAAATCAAGTAAATTTAGAGTTGGGAAGGGTATTAATCTCCATTAGAGGGATGTTTTTTTCTTTCTTTCGAATATAGCGCATTTTGTTCATTTTTATACCTCAAGTTTGTAAATGTCCATGACAGGTGTTCTTTCTGAATGGTTTTGGCACTCATCTCTTTGGGTAACTTTTTTCTTACTTGCTGCTAACCTGAGACATTTTACTGAGGAAAATTATTTTATATTACGTTCCTAAATATGATTTAAACTGATATTTTCAGGAATTAAGAAATTTTCTATAATATTCTTAAATATGGAAATTAAATTATTTGTGAAAAAAAGGCATTGTTAACAATAAGTGAACTTCAAAGTACAGGTCTCGGGAAATTCTGGATGTATCAGTCAAATAATAGTTAATGCTTTATTTTTATAATAGGGGCTCATAAAATCAAAAGCATATTTTTGGAAGACTTGGGACTTTTCCCAAACGAATTAATTATAATTTAGAATATTATTGAAATAGAGATATGTTTTCAATGATTTTTTTTACACAAAATAGAATACATTTTCTGAGATCTATACTGTATAAAAACTAACATGTTTTAATATTAAATAGTTCATTTTGAAAGTATGATTGAATTTTTTTACTGGAAATTGATAACCTTCTATTTCCTTATTTGAATTTACTATATTCATATATAAATAAATTCTTATGTTCAATATTTTATACAACAATGTAACGTACAGGAAAAATTATTTTATTCGTTCAAATTAAAAACTATATCTTAAAGATTGCGAATTAGAAATTACTGCCTGTCTTTTAAATGAGTTCTACTGCATTTTTAGGGTTGATTAAAATCCAGTTCCATTAAGACTTAAAATTATAGGCCTAAGATATAAAACTCACATGTTAGAGCTTCATTCAAACTTAGACGAGAAACATACTACTGTAAAACTTTTACCCAGAACAGACAAAGAACAGAGAATGGTCACATAAACACTTGTCACAATGAACAAAGGGCAAACTATAAGCAAAATTTAACAAAAACCACTTAAAAGAATTCACTTCGTGTTTTCTCCTTTTTTCCGTCATTATTTCAAAAATAATTTACGAATTTGTAAGATTCAAAAAGTAATGTAAAGGTAAATTATATTATAACTTTTTTCTCTGTTAACACAAGTTTATCACGAGAAAAAATTGGAAAGAAAAGAAAATGTTTACAAGTTATAGAGAAAAGAAACTCTTTTGTGTAAGAAATTTTTTAATGAAATTGAGTTATAAGAAGCAATAATGGATTCTTTTAAATAAAAAGTAGAGGTAAGCTATATTTCATCCTTTCAGGTGCTATTTTTATTAAATAATTTTTCCTGAATTTTTTTAAATATTAATAATATTACATTTGAAACTTTTATATTCTCTTTATTTTCATTCGAATTAAAACATTTACGCTTTCTGTTCATTAAAATGCCCTTTTTGGGAATATTATCTATGAAATATATTCAAAAGTGTTAAGTTATAAGCTTCCGTAAAATTAAAATGTAACAGACTAAAAAGAATCCTAAAATAATCTTGGATAAATCCGCAAAAACATTAAAAAAAATCCTGCATAACTTGAGAACTTTAAGAAATTAAATGCATTGTTAAAAATGATTCATTAATAATTGTGTAGAGAGGATAGTAGTTTTTTAAAAATAATTTACAGTATCAAAAAACAAAACAATAAAAATATATATATTATTTTTTTAATTTGCAAAGTCCGAAGCAGAAGAGTTTTAGTAAAAAAAAAAAAAAACTATGTCATTCTCGAAATAAATGTTCTGAAAATTCCACAAAAAATGAAGTGAAGCTTTTAGAATAATTAAGTAGCCGCTTTTCTGATGTCAGTAAAGTAAAAAAGCTATTTGTGTGTGTGTTCTAATTCATAGTTCAACATGATAACAATTGATTGCATCAATTAAGCTGAATATTTTAGTTTGTCTTCAGAGTGAGTGTAAATAAGACAAAAAAAGAAGAAAAAATACGAGGTTATTTTCAAACATATTTAATATCCTTCCATTGTACAATATTGTATATGTATAAAATATCACGTTGGATATTTCACAAAAACTGATTATAATACGTATATGGCACACAATGTAGAATAGAGTTTTATCACGAAAGTTGGGAATGTTGGTGAATACATTCCGTTGGGCCCATTGCGAACACTCAACACACACAAATCTTAACAGAACACTCTTTGCATAATGTCTCTTGTTTGGCCTTTGTTCATTTGATACACATATTTTAAAATAAATAAATGCACACATAAAGAAAAAAAAACCCTGACGTACAGGTTCTAGAAAGGGCACAAAAACATTTCAAACATTCTGCTCCTAATCACAAGATCAACCAGCAGTATACAAAAACAACAACAAAAAACTAAAATATTTAAAAAAAGATGTAAGTAATTCAGAAAAATACAAATCAGAAAAAAATTAATGTTGACCTCAGTGTATTTAGAGCCTTTAAGTTCAATATCTTTTATGCGTAGTTTTTATACATTTGAGTTTTTAATTTTTTTTTAAAATAAAAATGTTACTATTCCATACTGATTCTTAAAAAAGTCCATCTAATAAAAAAAGGCATTTTTTCCAAAATATTCGAAGAATATGAACAAATAAATATTATTCCTACGCACTTTCTTAAGTAAAACTATAATTTTGCATATAAAATTGGCTTTATATAATGCGAGGACAAAAATCTTTGTACAACACATAAGCTGTTAATTCTTACTAAGTTCCTTAAATATTAGGATACAAGATTTATTAGATAAATTATAATTCAATCTAGGAATGATTAAGCTCATGTGTAAAAGAGTTTAATCCTTCTTCAATCTAAATTTCATAAATCATGCTAGATCAAATTTAAAATAATATTTTTTGGTCTCAAATTTATTTAAAAAATTGGAAAAATAATATTCTTATCAATATATTTTCCCAAAATTAGTCAGTATTGGACTAGAGTCTTATATGCAGCACTTTACAATAAATTTCCGAGGTCAAATGCAGTTAGTATATTTTGTACTTCAAAAAATAAATTTTTACTTTTTTTGAGCATTAAAAGCTATTTCAAAATTTCAATGAATGTTTAACAAACATTATTTCCTTTAACTGAATTTTAAGCCACATTTCAGTCTAAATCTGCTGGGAAATAGTGCCATCATTATTTATTTTTATGCGTTAAAAAAGTTCTCTGAGACTTCTCTCAGGTTAAATAAAATTTAACCAGAACATGGACTACTTGTTACAATATTCGTCTCGGACTCAAATACTTAACCATATTGTTGTTAAAAGATGATATGTAACATCAAATATTTTATAAAGCTTTCCCAAACTAGAACGATGAATTTCTAAACAGTTTATAATACAAACTTTGAAGCGATGCTAAAATTAAAATTGAAATATATTAAACGAAATATTTTGTCATCTACTATTAATCGCCGGAAGAAGTATGAAAAGTATATTACAGCACTTCAATAACGTTAGCCAAAAGATCTGAACTGTCGACCGTAAATCATTTTCTTATTTTTCTTGAAAGATGCACGTTTTAACCAACTGACTTGACCTCGGACAGAACGCTTTCCTTTAAGTCTCGGAGTAAACATCGAAAAACAGAGTGAAGACGTAACATGCGCACAAGAGAGGGATGAGGATTAAGATATGATAATAGGCGGGGGCTGAGGAAGGTAAGGAAGGTTTCTGATACGCACCACTTCCAGGGGGGGTCATACTGTCCGACCGGAAGCTCTCGCTTGCCACTGTAGCGCTGTCGTCTCCAAACTCCACACTCTCCATCCGTGCCTCCGAACCTGAAGCTTCTTCGGACATGATTATGGTTGGGACACCAACAGATTCCTCACCTTGTTTTGGCTTCTTGTCTTCTGCCTCCTTCTTGACCAGGGAATCTTGTCTTCCAAGGACCTTGGTCTTGTCCTCTTCAAAGTCGGCTTTCTTTTTGTCTGCTGTGGTGGCTTTCTTGCTCACGGATTCTTGTCTTTCCAAAGATGGGGGCTCTTTCTCCTCAGAAATAGCAACTGGTTCTTTTTCTGTGGATGACTGTTTCTTTTGCTTCTTTTTCACAGAGCCCTGCCTCGTGAGGGTTGGTGCTGTAGTGTCAGTTGGTGTTTGTGGAACTGATGAATCAGACGCCTTCGAATCCTGCCTTACCAGTTGAGGCTCTTTGCTCTCAACAGGAGTTTCTGGAGCAGAGGATTGCGATTTCTTAGATTCTTGCCTAGACAAAGGCGGTGGCTTCTCGCCACTTTCGACTGGTGTCTCTGGAGCAGAAGTATCAGAAGCTTTTGACTTCTTGGAATCTTGTCTCACGAGCTTTGGTTCTTTGACTTCAGTCGGTGTTGAAGGCTCAGATTTTTTCGAATCTTGCTTCGTGAGTTTTGGTGGTTTCTCGCTGCTCTCGACTGGTGTTTCAGGAGCGGAGGTGTCAGATGCCTTAGATTTTTTAGAGTCCTGTCTCGAGAGCTTAGGGCGTTTGTCAGGAACTTCAGTTGGTGTTTCAGGAGCAGATGAGTCCGAAGCTTTTGATTTCTTTGAATCTTGTCTCAATAGCTTAGGAGCCTTCTCAGAAGTTTCAGTCGGTGTCTGTGGAGCAGAAGCGTCACTGGATCTTTTGGACTTTCTGAGAGAGTCTTGCCTTTTAAAAGGAGATTGTGTGGTATCTGTTTCAGTTGGAGTCTGAGGCACTGATGAATCTGGAGTTTTTGTCGATTTCTTCGTAGAATCTTGTCGTTTTAGTGGAGGTATTGGTTCCTTTTCGTCTTCTAGCTGCTCGACGGTGTCGTCGACTTTCTCGGCAAGGTGTTCGTTAGAAGAAACAGTAAGTGGGTGTTCTAAACTTGGTTCAAGATCTCCCAAATCTTCAACAACTAAAAGGAAGAATGTAATTCATTTGTTAATATATTTACAATAATACACAATTATGAAAAATTCGTGAAGAACTATTAAAATTTTTAAGAAATATAGATTATTACAAAAGCCTAAAACACAACTACAAATTTAATTACCATCTTTTTTACATGAAACATCTAAAAGCTAACATCTGAATTAACACAGGGTGTTTCGCGTCAGACTGACCACCTGACAAGAACATCTGTTCATGCATCTCAGCATCCAAGGTCATGAAAACTGAGATTGGCACAATAGGCCTTGGCCCTCATGGGCTGTTGCTCCACTGTTTATTTGAATACATATTCACTAGATAAAGTATAATAGTTTCTTTTATAAAATAAAAAAACTTTCCAAGTATTTAAGAATTTTTAAGAGAATATAATATGAATATTACACAATATACTAAGAACATAAGTATTTTAATAAGCATAAACATTATGTGTACCGTTCTGAGTTTATAATTGAATTCTCACAATATTTTTTAGAGGAAATTATATATATATATAAATCGGCGTAATATAAGTATAAAACATATTTATAAGAGACGAAGATATATTTTGATATATATATGTCAGACCCCAGGCCTGCTAGTAAATAAAGAAAGTCGTGATCTTCAAATATCAATACTTTATTATCGTTCAGGCATCACCATTCCAACATGGTGGCCCCTTGGCGCCTAATCGAACGGAACAAAAGACATCATCACAGCAAGGAGTCACCACCCTCTCACTCTTTTATTCTCTTTTCTTCGTCAGTGTTCGGGTGTTCTACCTTAAATAGTCATATTCACCCAAATTTCCCCATGCGGTAGTAAAGAGTTTGATCTATTTTAATTTATTATTCGATTAATTTTTAAGTCAAACTTTCCAGACCTGGCACATATATAAAAGACATTCCACCAGAGGAAAATTGCATTATGCGTATTTAATGAATCAAGGCATTACTGTATATTACATAAATCGATGCATATTTGGGGGATTTTAATGTCATAAATCATCAGTTTTAAGAACGATTTTGTTAAATAAGAGTAAATACTTTTTCCAATTAATACAAATTTGCATGCTATTTATTATAGTAATTTGCAGGGACCACGTAGAAGTTTTATTCATTAATTAACATTACCATTCACCTAAATCTTTTTCTTAATCTATTTATAATTTGCTTTTTTTTAAAATTTTGATACAGCTGATTAAAACACTAACTTTAATTTAATTATATTCAAATTATCTAGCTGCCGCTAGATCTCTGAGGGATTAGAAACAACAACAGCAACAAAACACTCACTTTTATTTAATTATATTCAAATTTCGTTTTGAAAGACTTAAAAAGTAATTTAAAATTTTCCTTTTTTATAAATGACACAATCTTTTTTTCAGAAACTTTGTTAATTAAAATTTTATATAACGATAGTTTTATAAATTCTTTAAGATAGTTTATTTTTACTATAAATTTACTACGTCTCTAATAATTTTTTTTACAGGTACTAAGACTAACATGATATTTAAAATAAACGATGGCAAACTAAAGCTTAGGAAAGAAACTGTAAGTACCAATGGAACTTAGTGTGATTTTTATGATAGAATAAATTGTTTTGAGTAACTCATTACAGTACTAAAAATAAAACAATGCAGTTTCAAATTAAGATAAAAATCATTTAAGGTCAAAGCATGAATCTACCGAATTCCTAATTAACAAAAGAAAAAGAACATTGGGCTCCATGTCGAAATTTTGACTTATTTTTTATATAAAATTATATGTTTAATACTTGAATAATTTTTTAAGCTAGTACACACAGTGAGTTGATGAAGCACACAGTTAAGAATTGTTTTAAATATTTAGGCTCCTGAAAATAGGTCAGGGTGTACTCGAAACACTGGGTTCACAACTTCAAGACTATCAGGGCACGCGTAGAGAGTTAAAAAGAACATTTTCTTTCAGTTTCTTAAAGAACAGCTGAAGATGCCTTGAACAATTTTGATGATGCCTAAAGCGTCAACAATTTTTGAATGTTTGCAATAAGTCACGTAATGCAAGTGAAATTTGTCAAGTTAAAATAAAAAGAAATTGAATAATAATAATAATGCTCTTTTAGGAAAATTCTGTTGATATGATTCGAAAAATGTATATGAAAAAAAATCGACGCACTGATCATGATTTGTGATTTTAGAAACTATTTAAACATGTTTATTTTTGAAAATCAATTTGAGAATCAATTCAACAACTTTTCCCTCACAAAATATTGTTTTATTTTAATTCTACAGGAAAGATTTTGAATACTGGTTCCAAAACTACACTAATTTGAGAATATTTCCCTTCATGCTCACACTAATCTCAATAGCAACTAATCATAAGAACAAAAAATGAAAAAAAAAAAAACTCAAGATAATGCATGTAAGCATTATAAAAACAGATTTATCTGCAAGACTTAAGTAATCCCTTGACCTATAAAATTAAAAATTATGGCAGCCACACTTTTTCTTTTAAATCAGCATAAAATTTTAGATTAAATAAAAGAGTTTTCTTGAGGTATTTAAACTTTATTATCCTACAAAGTACTATCTGCAATTCAAAACTAAAAAAAGATTTTTTAATTAGAGATATTATATATTGCATTCAAATACTTTTTCTCAGTATTTAATTGGAAATTTAAATAAAATATACGTTTGTGTGTGTACAATAATTAATTAGGTTATACTTGAAGAGATAAAACATATAAAAGTGTGTACAACACGATACCTGTTATAAAATATTTTTAAATATGTTATTGAAAAATATGTTATTAAAAATAGTTTATAAAATATGTTATTGAAAATTTTAAAACAAATAAATAATCAAGTACTAAAAACTATAAATAATATCGCACACTGAATTTATCATTAATAACAGCACTGGGTCTCATTAAAAATATTTGTTAATTTTAAAAAGGTAAGCCACAAAAATATCAATGATAAATAACGGTAATATCGATAGATTTTAAAAATAAGAAATACACGAAATCATATTTAATAATTACCATATAGAAAGTATTAGAAACACAAATTATTAAACAGGGCTTACACGAGCGCACATAATAAACAAGTAATATGGGAAGGTCGGATACAAAACCAACCAATAATAATGTCATCATAAATTTCATAAAAAATCTCCATGTGTGTGTGTTTCGAAATTTAATTTTGAATAATGGAACTGAAAAAAATAATTTAAATAAAAGAAAATTCCTTTCAGAATTTTAGAAATTCATACGAAGTTCATCAGAATGTTGAAGAAATTCCCCTTCTGCAGAAAAATTCGATAGTTTTTTTTTACTCAATATCATATAAACGTCAAAAGAAATGTTACTTACTTACCTTTTTATTGGTAAAATTAACTTTGGAATGTCGAACACACAACAGGGACTTGGAACAAAAAACAATAAAGAAGAACAATTTACAAAAGTTCTTGTCAGCGATATTCGTTATCTTTCATACAAATATCATACCAACAATAAAAGAATAAAAAAAAAAAGAGAGAAAATATATAACTGGATTAATTTTTCAGGAAAAAAAAAAGAAAAACCTGAAACTTTTTTCACTGGCTGGAGTGACGTCACAAAACAAAGTAAAATATCACATTACAGGCTACCAAAATGGTAGTGTTTGTAAATATCCAGACAAAACGTCCAGTGAAGCCTCGTCGACTCTTTTACCAATATCGTCGAGTCTTTTTCTTCTGCCACAGAAGAGAACTATCTCATGTCCTTTGCACGCAAAGTGAGAGGTTAGCAGAGGCAAAAGGCCAAAGAATTTTGCATCGTTCGCTCGAAAGAGTAGGGACAGGAAGGGCCAATAGAGGGCACTAGGCAAAGTGGCAGCCATCTTTCTTTTCCCCCCTCATCTTGACGACACGGGGCTTCCCAATTTAGCATGACACCTCTTTTCTGGATGCCATGAATCAGCTCTGGTGCGGTTCGAGATAAATATTCCTCCTAGTTGTTGAGGCAAGCACCTTGTTTTCATATCTTTAGGGAAACAACCTGCTTCGATTCAAAAATTTTACTAACACGAATGGTTTATTCCTTGTTTTTGTGTGAAGGGATCCGAGTAGTTGTTGGTGTCGTTGTTTTCCAAGAATACGATGGTGGCTCATTGACCCACATTTTTCTGCTTGATCACTCGCGAAAAATAAACACTGAAACAAGTGGTGCAGGAGGGAGAAAGATGCTTGTTTAGCCTCGTTTAGTTTGCAAAATATCTGACTGACTAAAATCTCTTTTTAACTGTCGGAAAATCAAAACCAGATACATTTAAACCTCAATTACCCCGCATTTTCTTGGATCAGAGCCGACAGGGAGTAATGGAGGAAAACACATTAGCTTTGAACCAAACGCTTAAGTTTAGCATAAGTGTTAAATCAACATATATAAACTAAATAAAAAACCCCTAAAAGATATTTGAACAATTTTTCTTTAGTTCAATAGTTCTTTCATTATTTTACAAAAATTACGAATCATTCCTGTAAACTCACAAAGGGTTCTTTTTCTAATTATGATGCAAGTTACTTACAAAAACTATCTTGATGACGAATTTCTAAAAAAAGTTTAACTTTTACCCCTTTATTTTCTTCAGTCTTAGATAAAAAAACATTCCTAATCATATTCTTGCATATTCTTCAACTTATTTTCACTATTTTTTGGTGATATTCAAAATAAAATGAATGAGATATTTTTATGGTATGAAATTGATTCTAACTATGAAACCACACATCAACAACAAAGACAGAAGGAGGGGAGGGGGGATATTTCTCACTAATACACAATTCTTACGGGTTTAAGCATTAGTTTGAACACATTATAACGGAATCGGAATTTTTAGCTTTGTAATAAAATAGCAGAATAATCCTTTAATTGCTTACATTAAACACTCCTTGAAAATGATATTTCAAATCTCTTGGTATTGTCATACAATACAGAGTCTCATTTTACTCACGTCTTTGACTTCGCCAATTTTCTTAAAGAATGTACTAATTCAAAATTTAATACTGAAAAAAAAAAGATTTTGAGATATTTGGACAGTATTTCTTAAAAGTTTTGAATGTGGGAAAAGTACACATATAAAACCTACTGAAAAGTTCTACCCGGTTCCGAAATTAGAAAATCTAAGACATTGCTTAAAAATTCTTCAATATTTATTGAACAATTTAATTTCCATCGTTACTCATAATCTCATTATAGCTTGATCTTCTCAAGTTTCAGCTTGAGATTCAATTAAAAAAATGTTAAGTAAACTGATAGGACGTAAAAGCAGTAATACGCAACGATATTCTTAAGTCCAACGGAAGAAAGTGATTCTTTTTAATTAAGACAGCAATGAATTTTCAACAAACAAACTATCAGTACGCAACACTGGAAGAAAAAGGACCAGCGTTAATCATTTAGAAACAAAGCATAGAGCACCACGACAATGGTACGTTTAACTTGAGATGAAAAGAGCAAATAGGAAATTTTTGTCACTCCTGCTATATTCCACAGATCTACCTCCATCTTATTGCATCCATTCTCTAATTTATATTTATTTTTTTTAAAAGAGTTATATTATAATACTACTTTTATTGTTTTGTTCTTTGTTGTCAAATGAGATTTCGTTACTTTGCAAGGCAAATAAAGTTCGTGCATTTTGCAGTGGCCAATTTTTTATTTGGGCATTATACAGCCACACATCACACAAAACTAACGTAACATTTAAAACATTAACACCTATACATTAACTTAAGTTTCCCACCATTTTTGTTTCCATCCTAGCGATTGTAACGAGCTTTCACGCCTCCTCCTATGTAAAGTTATCTTCTATTTTTATATCTAGATGGCAGCGCCCCGTATACCGTTTTTGGATTCAGATGAACCTTATAATTATTAATAATGATTTTTATATTATAAGATACCATATCAATTATTTGATTTTTTGGCTAAAATAATGGATGTATTTCTGATATTGATTTTTATCCTAATCATCTGAAACTAATTAAAGCAAACATTAACCCACTTAATACAGATTACCTTGATATAACTATGAGTATTATACATTTTTTTATTAAATACCATCATATTTTTGATAAAGGATAAATCTTTAATTTTAATCCTATTACATTACATTTTTGGAACAGTGATGCGTATATTTCCATTTATAATAGTATTATTTTTAATTATCTACAATGTAACAATTTTTTCGTTAATAAAAATAGGGAGGTTAACTGTAAGAAGATAGCAGTTAAAATTTCAATGCTACCTCAAAGAAAGTAGTCCTAGTTAATTCTGAGAGGGCACTTTTGCGAGATGTCCCGTTACTAAGTATCAAAACAAATGTTTGCTTAAGTTAAACACAAAAGCTTATTTAATAATTCAACTTTTTTCATTTTATTCCAATACAGTAAAAAACCAATTTCAATTGAAGTTAACATCGCAACTAAGTTAAATAATGTCCGTAGTTTAAAAAAAAAAAAAAAACGTTGTAGATTTATTAATGAATTTAATGGTTTTCATTTCTATTTTTATTTCTATGCATATAAACATTTAAAGCCAAAATTTAAACTCATTTAAGTGATAAATAAATTCGTTGTACAATTTTAATGCTGATTTTCATGATTACGTTTAAGTTCATCTTGTTTGTGGACTTTTGATGAAGATTCTTGTGCTTAAAACTATACATAAATAGGGTCAAATTTAGATTCATGGTATCAAATTATGAGTGAAGAACAGTGTCAAAGTGAGTGAGTGAATATTAACGTCGCACTGTTCAGCTACACGAGGAATTTAGGCGACGGATCTCGTCAATTTGAACCATGGTCAAGTGACGAGGACGACACCTGAGCTGGCACTCCTTTCCTAACTACCACACCAACGGGAGGACGTTTGAGTCTCGCCAGATTTAACGGGCATCGCTCCCCTACATGGCAGGTCTTTGGTACTAGGTTCGAACTCATGACACGCCGGCCATGAGTCCGTTACCTTGGCCATTAGGCTACCGCGGCCCTCAACAGTGTCAAAGATAATTGAAACGTTGTTTACTAGTGTATATAGAGAAAATTACAAAGTTCCTTTGAATTTAAATACAGAAAAACAAAAATTTTCATAATGAAACTACAGTTTTAACGAAATGTTATTTTATTCCTCAATTTGCAAGCCTGCATCATTATATGTCAGGATATTTGTTCTTTATGACAAATAAATGGTTTTTTTATTTCATTTTATTGTAATATCGATGATTCTTTGAATGGATAGGGGCAAAACAATGATCCCTTACATTTCGTTTACCTGGCAACAGATCAAGGATGACCTCATTAAAACATCAAAACACTAGAATGAGTGTTAAAAAATTATTAATTCTTATGACAGTTCCTATTCAGGGGACCAAGAAAAATTCCTGGCAGCGAATCAAATACATATGTTGTGATTCTTGAGAGAAGTTAAACGCTAGAAAACTAAGAACGTGTGAGAGATTATGAAAATCATGATGTATGTCAGAGAAATTCAGGAAACTTTTAAGTATTCATTCTTTAGAATAGTCAAATACGAAGGCGGTTTGAAGCTACAATGAGTTCTATGAATGCTTTCACAGTGATTCTTATTTGCTGTAAATATTCAAGCACTTGAATGCATTTAAGTTTTTATAAATAAGTAAATTCAAATTAATTATGGGTTATTAAAATCACAACAATACACACCAATAAACTAATGAAAGTAAAAGTTTGCGTGTGTATTTTCA
Source organism: Trichonephila clavata (assembly GCA_019973975.1). Taxonomy (NCBI): domain Eukaryota; kingdom Metazoa; phylum Arthropoda; class Arachnida; order Araneae; family Nephilidae; genus Trichonephila; species Trichonephila clavata. The sequence continues at coordinate 65,206 of BMAO01028715.1, forward strand.
AAACAGCAAAAAAAAAAAAAAAAAATCCAGTCTTGTGAAATTTGGTACACTGAAATTATGCACTCTACTTACATTTAGGGTTTGCAGCCCCGGGATACCGTGAATCCCGGTGTTTTTTCCAATCCCGAAGTCCCGGGATTACAATAACTAATTTCGGGATTTAATTTTTGTCTACATTATGTTTTAAAAATTTTCTAAGTGTGTAATCCTTAAAAAAATTATATTTTGCTTATGAAATAGGTATGTAGAATTTTTTTGTGCAATTTTAAGTGCTATAAATAAAAAAAATATGCATAGCTCTCATTTCTCGTATGGGAGAACGTCGCACAGATTTAAGTGGCTCACTGTAATACTTACACAATAATATAAGCAACATCTCAAGAATAGATTTTGTCACAGTTACTTCTTTAATTAAATGCCGTTAATTAATAGCGAACTTGCAAGAAAGATTTGAAACACTTCAAATCCCATTGCATTACTAACAACTCATGCAACTGGATGTTCTATTTCAAATAAGGTAACACTTGAAATTGGTTCACATTCTGATTCAATAACTGGATCAATTTACACACAAAAACCATTAAGCGTAGCAAAAGAACTAGATAAAGTTATCAAAGAGGTGTATGCAACAATGCAATTTGAGACACTATCATCAAAAATTTTTAAAAAATGTCTCCTTTTTTTGAAAATGGAGGGAGACGTAGTGACTACCTGAAAAGAACATATTCCTATTTAATGTCGATAAGACCTACTAGTATAGAATGCAAACGAGCATTTTCTTTGGCAGGACAATATGTAACAAAAATAAGAAGCGTTTGAGCGATGAAACGCTGGACCAGCTGTGTTTTTTAAAAGCTTATTTACAAACACAAGAAATGAAGAAATGTTTTTTAAAAATTTTATTATGTACTATTTTTATTTATTTATTTTTTTGATGAATTGAGTTTTTTTACTTGTTTCACAATAAAATCAATGTTAAACCAATTTTTAATTATATTTTCAGTTTTATTATGCAATTTCAACCATGCTAATGTGTAAGTATTTTTAATGAATAGTCCAATCCTAATCCCGGGATTTGGATAATGTAATCCCGATATCCTGGGAATGAAAATGTAATACGGGATTGCAAACCCAACTTACGTTAGATTTTTTTTTTAAAAATTCAATCTAGAAGCGGTACTTATAGGTCTGGAGATACGATATCATGTCTACTTTGAATAAGACATATTATTTTCATGTAATTTTGGGGGATCATTATATATTTTCATGATTAGTATATTTATTAATTTATTTTTCTTAGTATTAGAATCATAATTTTTAAAATTAATTACTGTCAAAGAGTATTCTTTCAAAAATTAAATTTAGTTTCAGCAATATGACTTATGATTTGTTCTGCCTGAATACTGTTGTTGATAATATGTAATTTGATCAAGTGAATTTTTTGTTTTTCCTATTTTAAATAATTTTTTGACATTAATTGAATGCTGCTTAATCTATATCATTTACGGCAGCACAGTGATTTATTAATTTCTAAGCTAAATCTTAGTTTATCTTTCTCATGTTAATTGCTTCAAAAGCAGCAGTAATAAAACTTACAGCTACTGTTAATAATTTTCCATTATAATTTGATTCATATTTTGATTGAATCATTTCTATTTATCGTTATGGTATGTTCATTCTCTCTTTTAGATTAAAATGCATGTTTTTGTCAAATCCTCCCATTTGTTGGAGGTCAAATTGAAATTCATTAAACATTATATAAAAAAGTGAAGAACCTTATAACAAAGAACCTTATTCTAAGAAGAACCTTATTCTACGAAGAACCTTATTCAAAGAACCTTATAACAAATCCAAAATTTGTAGCTCATTCAAAATTATTTTTAGTTTTTAAATCATTTGTCTCTTATCGATCGTTGCCACACATTAAAAATAAAATGGTTCTAATAATATTGTGAAGTTTTGTTTTTGAAAGTTTAACCTGTGTGATTAAAACTCCAGTTAATAACAAAATTAAAATATCTATCAAAAAGTCAGAAGCAAAAATTAACAGTGGAAAGATACAATGAATATAGATAATTTTTAAATGAAAGTTAATTTAATCTTCTCGTAAAATAGAATCAGTTTGAAATTCATAAGTCACCTATTTAAAGAGAATTTTCTTCAAATCTAAAATAGAAGGCCTGAGTATGTTTTTTCTGGTTTAAATTGGCTGAAAGTTTTACAAAGCACTTTTTTCTCTAATATGAGTTAATTTCTTCTTGCGTTCTTTTCTATTATTATTTCAAAATAAGAAAAATGGCAATAACACTACGGTTATGAGAAAGAGCTTTAAAAAAAATTATAGTCAGACTACAGTTATTTTTGCAATGTACGTTAATTTATTTTGCGTTATTGTCTTTCTATGCTTCTATTATTCTTATCGAACAATACCTGTAATAAAGATCAACCTGTACTTTCAAAGCATATTTCATATTTTACTCTTTTTAGCATTAAGTTTTTCTTAGTTTTGTAAAGATTAAAAAAATACTTCACATTATGCATGTTAATTGTAAAGCTTTTTTCTATATCACCGTTTCCTTGAAATTTCCTTGATTCGGAATTTTCAACACTTAATAATTTATTTTCAAAAATAAAAAATAAAAAAATAAGAAAATTTAACAACAGACAGATATAACGACAAATACTCTAATTTCTAAATTAGAAAAAATATAATATATATATATATAAAAGAAATAAGCTTCATATCCTATTTCAAGAGAATTCAATTCGCATTATTGTCACAGAACTGAAATCTTGGGAATGGATATGAAAATCACGATTTGTTCAATTCAAAGTAATACTATTTAGCAAAATATTTCCGAATCAAATAATGAGAACAAGTGAAAACCTTTCAGTTTGCATTAAAAAATTGGATTATTTTTATGCTAAGTCTAATTTTTTATACAAAGAACATGTTATTAAGTATATTGTATACAACATTTCAAACTTTAGTGTGGTATAAGAAAACCATTTATGAATAACGCATGAACATTTAAATTGCCAACCCTCTTCAATTAAACGTTGAAATCAAACAATCATAAGAATATAAGTCATGAAAACAACATCAAAATTTTATGAATGTTTCCGTTTAATTTGTGATTTAAAAAGCATAACGTATATAAGTAAAAAACAAAAATATATCAGTAAGAATCCTTACCCTGGTTGGCAGCAATAAGTTCCTTCAACCATGTGGCTTTTTGTTCAGGGCTCCTGGCCCTCAAAGAGAGAGGGAATCCAGGGCGGTTTTTCTTGTGGGATTTGAATACCACTTTCAAAGGATCGCCATCCACCGTCTCAATTAAGTCCACGTCTTGAAGCTGAAAAAATTTGGAAGTGAAAAAATGATTTCATTGCAAGAAAATATTCCAAAAGTAAATAAGTTAAGAAGAATAACAAAGTTTAATTTATACCACCAAAATGCTATATTTTTACAGTTTTATTATTCATGAAATTAAGGAAAAACTAATTCATAAGTGTAATTATATTAGATATTATCACCTTTATCACAGAAATTATAATGATGAATATTTTTTAGACAACGTTAAAGTAAATAGGCTAGCTGAATCCAGAGAAACATAGCGTTGAATTTAAAAGCAATATTTATTTTGAAAAATCTGTACGTTTTGATAGTTGTTTATGACGTCTAAACTTAAAAAGTTAATCTATAAAATTTTATATATGGACATAACTGTATATTTTAAGCAATTCTACGAGTCATTAATACAGATATGGTATCAAAAATCTGTACGAAACAAAGATGATGCTTAACAATACAGGGCTAGGCAAAAAAACCCGGACAAACAATTTTTTAAACAACTTTATAAAAAATTAACAAAATATAACAAATAATATAATAAGAGTGCACTCGTACTAATAAATAAATCTAATTGCTTTGAAAGTGACCGCCGTTTGCAGCAATGCAGAAGCGCAAACGCTTGCAGAAATTTTCAACAATGGACCTCAACCTCTTTTACCTTTAATCTATCCCGTTCCCGCAGAAACAATTGCTTTATAGAGTCTAAAGCTTTGTATGGTTTAGTGAAGGTCCTGGACTCCAAAATGGACCATACACTGTAATCCGTGAGACTGAAATCCGGCTATTCTTCACATGAATAGCTACTTTATTATTCTTCACATATCACGAAAATTTGCCTTGCACCACTTTTGTGTCTTTTTAGCCTTGTGAGCTGGGGCAGAGTCTTGTTGAAACGTCCACTTTGTATTTCTGGAATGCTTTTGGGCCCACGGAAGTACAATACCTTCAAGAATGTCCCTCTGGTATACTTTTTGATTGATTTTAACGCCCTCTTCCACAAAAATCAAAGGAGTTTTGCCACTTGCACAAATTCCGCCCCAGACCATGACCGACTTTGGATATCGGCAATATTTAACAATTGCCGAAGTGCTTGGAGCGTCCGTCCACAGACCAGATTCAATTGTTTTGGGAGTTATGAACTTGTTGAACCGCAAAGAACCTCTCATCAGTTAAAAGGAATCTCTCCCAGCGCTGACTTGCGACCCGTCTCAAAAGTTTTCGGCATCTTCGGAGCCGTAAGAGTTTGTTTCTTTCAGTGAGGAGCTGAAATTTTTACAACTTGTAAGGCTTCAGTCCAAGCTCCGTTTTTGCTATTCGCCTCACCGATCCGACACTCATTCCCATGTTAAAAGCGATTTTCTCATGGAAACCCTTGGATTTCTCTGGACTCGCTTTTCGATGGTCTTACGATTCCTTGAAGTGTTTACAGTGCATTTTCGCCCACTTCCTGGACATCGAACAGCAGCAAAGTTTTCTTTTTGAAACAGCAGATTGCATCAGACACTGTTTGCCGAGGTACATTAAGCAAACGAATGATTTCACACTGTCGTTTCCTTTGCCGAAACAACTTTAAAATAGCAGCCCTTTTGCTCTACATTATCAAAAACACATAAATCAAAGTACAAACTATGAAATATACTGAAAAATATTTTATTATGAATGTGGTAGATAAAAAAAACATGAAAAAACCAATTAAAAATAAATTTGTTAACTATTCTAGGAGGCAGGAAATTTGTCCGAGTTTTTTTGCCGCACCCTTTATAACGTATTGCAAAACAGAGTTTAGAAATATATAAAACAAAAAAAAATCTATATTGTTAAACAGGAAATTAAAATTAAAAATGAAATCAAAAACGTAAAACAATGCTAATACGTATATTTTGATAATCCGTTTGTTGATAAAATCTATATTAGGCCAGAATATTTTCCAAGACGTGAAAAGGAGAAACAGTGATAAAGGACTTCATATTTGTCAGATCAAAAGAGTATTCAGAATTTAGAAATGAAATGAGAGTCACAACGATAATACCTCATAGCAGACAAGCTCTGAAGAGACTTGGCGTGTCTTATCCCTAATTTATTTTGGATGAGATACCAAAATTAAAAGATTTTGGAGAAACTTCAAAACATTTTTACTATATCTTAGAAATTTATTTAAGCGTCTTCTCTAAAGAATCTAAAGACTAAATATGCAGCTAAATTTAAAATACATTACAAAATTGCGAACTTTTATTCCTTGTGTATGAGTTTCTCCTAATTTATCACAAATTATGAAACTAAAAGCATTTTTCGCAACGCTGAAATATCGGGAAAAAGAGTTAAGAGAAAACTCGAAAAGGAAATCAACTCACGCTTCCCAAGAATGTTTAACAATTAAACCATTCTCTGTTCTTTAATAAGTAACAGAGTTAGGCAGCTATTACATTTTCTACGGCTATCATTTAACTCCTGAAATTTAAAACTGATAAAATTCCAAAGAAATCGGGAAAAAACTTTTCTACATAATGCATGTTTTACATTTATTATAATTTATTTATTTCAATTATAGTTATAAACAGCTTTATTTCATTGCAATCATTTAGCTAAATCATTGAACGAGTCAACCACCTGTATATATGCGACTTGAATGGTTAAGCAAATAAATCTTTTGCAATGGTAAAAGTTTTTCAATATAACCAATGGAAAATTGATAATTCAACACCATTTCATCGAGCATTTATAGTGAAACTCGAATCTTCAAATATAATGCAAATAACCTTCTCCCCAATGGATGCTAAATTCCCATTTAATTATTATTTCTTTTCTCAATTTGTTTTTGCAACAGAAAGACAAAACTCTTTTAGGTGCAGTAATTTTGGTGTAGTAAATAGTAAAATCAAATACCTCGCAAATTAACAGAAATATCACTGTGATTTGTGTGAATAATTCAATAAAGGTGTACATGAATGAATGACATGAAAGAAATTTAAAGGGCGATCAACAATGAGAAGTTCGACAACATAAATAAATCTAAAATTTCAAGGTTGAAGATTTTTTATAAAAAAAGAAACATCCTGTTCCTGAATTATACCTTTCCAACAACACAACACTTTAAGAACCACTAATGTGCTTATATCTGGTATAGATATCCTCAAAGAAAAATGATGAAATTTTGAAGAACGTTTAAAAAAAATTATGGCTATGCAAAGCAGCATATTCAGTTAAGTAAAATGTCCTGTCTATGTAAATGTCTAGTTAAATTATCCTATCTTATACTTATCCTATTTAGTTTTCTTGAGACGCCCATTAAATAAATCCGTAGTTATCAACAGTTATTTGAGTGAAATATTTTATAATAAAAAAAGCAATTATTGTTTTTTTAGGAATACGTTAAATTATTCACGTACAATTTTTTTATCTTATCTAGATAACGTATAAATATAATAATATATGTATCGAAATGACGTGTTACACATATCTTTATATATAAAATATACGTGTCACAATGTTTGTCCGCAATGGACTCTGAAACTACTCAACCGATCATAATATAATTTTGCGTACTGTGTGTCATTTAGTTCAACTTAGAACATAGGATGGTTTTTATTTCAATTAATCACGCCATAATTTTTTTATTGCCGGAAATGTGAAGAATCCGAAAATCGTTGCCAGATTCCTGTAAGGGAATAATCGCAAAATGTGGCATTGCTCATGCGTCTGTGGAAGCAGATATTACAAACCAAAATGCACGAAAATTAGATGCCTGGCGTATTTCGGGGTGTGGAATCCGATTTTCGAGTCAGTTTCCAAAAATAACCGTAACTTTGCCGGATAAAGCGGCCCGACCGTATCTTAGACACACCATAACAGAGGCTTGCATTAAAAGCCTTAAATCGTGAAAACTTGGACCCTGGCGTACTTCAAAATGGATAATCCGAATCTGATATCCAGTCTGAGAAATAACTGTAACTTTGACGGATAATTCAAGACGACCATTTACTACACAAACCGTGGCAGGGGCTTACCCTTAAAGTCTTGGTGCGGGAAAAGTGCTTTTCTGTTGTAATTCGGGATGGTGAACGAGAGTTTGAAATTGAATTTTAGAAATTCCTGTAACTTTGCCAGATAATGCCGGACGTCCCTAATGCCCCTTCCAGGGACTGAACTTGCCAGCTCAGGGGAACAAAAGTAATTTCCAGTTGAATCTAGGGACGGGAAACGATAATTTGAAATTATATTTCAGAAACTCCATTAAACTTGCCGGATACTGTCTTAATTAGGAGAAAAGGCAAATGATTCGAGTTCCGCGCGTCCGGATTTTCATTATCTCTAGCGACTGAACTTGCTCGCGCTGGAGCATCAAAAGTCAGCTCCGTGTGCATTTCGGAGTGTGAAAATAGAATCTGAAATTGAATTTTTGGAGTTTCGATAACTTAGCCGGATAATGCCATTCTACCGTATTTTAGACACACCGTAGCAGGGACTTGCCTTAAAAGCCTGTGTATTTCAAAACGGATAATCTGAATCTGATATTCAATCTGAGAAATAACAGTAACTTTGCCGGATAATTCAGGATGATTGTCTTTTAGGCTAACCGGGGCAGGAGCTCACCCTTAAAGTCTTGGCGCGGTAAAAGTGTATTCCTGGTGTAATTTGAGATGGTTTAAGCGAGTCTGAAATCGAGATATAGAAATTCCTGTATTTTTGCCAGATAATGCCGGGGGATCGGAATATTCTCGGACAGCAGTATCAGCCTATCTTGCCGACGTAAAGTGAGTGAGTGAGTGAGTATTAACGCCGCAGTTTTCAGCTATACACGAGGGCTTTTGGTGACTGACCGCGTAATTTTGAACCATGGTCAAGTGACGCGGACGACACCTGAGCTGTCACCCTTTCTCCTAGCTACCACACCACACCAACGGGAGGACGTTTGAGCTCTCGACAGATTTAACGTGAATCGCTCCCCTATACGGCGGGTTTTCAGTGGTTCTGGGCTCGGACTCATGACACGCTAGCCATGATCCGATGCCTTGACCACTTGGCTACCACGGCCACTGCAGACATAGAGACGAAAAAGTGGATCTTAATTGTATTTCGAAACTGGTGATCCGAATATATATATTCTCAATCCAATTCAATATAATCTCATATCTACGCCAAATAATGCCAGACGAAAGTATTTTGCACGAACTGTGGAAAAGGCTTGCTTTAAAATTCTTGAGGAGAGAGAAATGCTTTCCTGGTGTTTTTCTGGATGGGAAACAATAATAATGTCAAATCGGATTTTAGAAACTCCCGTAACTGTGCCGGATAATGCCGACCGATCGTAATGTCCCCCTTCAGAGACTGAACTTACAGGAGCAAGGGCGTCGAAAGTGGGCATCAAGTACTTCTCGGAGTGGGAACGAGAACCTGGATACGGATTTCAAATGCTTCGGTAAATTTTCTGGATATTGCAGGAATGAGGTCAAATGGCTTTGTGTTCGAGTTCCACCTCCGGATTTTCATTCCCTGTAGCAACTAAACTTTCAGGTGCAGTCGAGCGAAAATATGATTGCAATAGGGAATTGCATCTTCGTGCATTGTTGTCACTGTGTTAGATGGCGGAAAAACTGCACATTCCACATCAGCTTCCATTGAACATTCTTAAAATACAAGATGAAATGTGTAGCATTGAAAAAAAGGGTGGATTGGCTACAGTATTGCAAATGAATTGTCATGATAAGGGATAATTGTACCATGAACCATAAACATTCACTCAAAGCATTACATAGAGCTTTGCAAGATTTAAATGGAAACGAGAAAATATTCGGTGTTGTTGCTGTATTAGTCTCTGATGATTTCCGACAGGAATTAACAGCCATTACACGCTCTACTTTTGCTCACGAGATTAACGCCTGTTTAAAACAACCGTTTTGATGGCGAAACGTGGAAACACTTCGACTGACCATAAACACTCGAGTACATTTGCAAAATGATCAATCTGAGCCAATATTTCCTAACCAAATACTGAATATCGGAAACGGTTAATTGAGAGTGTCTTTCCAATACATAATGCATGAAATACCTAGACGATTTCTGTAATGTTTTTTAGGCAAAAAGGAACTGATTGAGAGTGTCTTTCCGGATATACTGTATAATTATCTTGATAATTATTGTCTCTGTAATCCTGTTACTTAATCAGAAAAAATGTTGATATTGTGATGAAATAAACTTTCAGACACAAGTTTGTTGCCAGTTGATCCAACGTTTTTTAAGCCAATCGACACTATTGTTGATAAAAACAAAACCGTAAATTTTTCATCCAAGTTTTTGAATTCTCTAGATATATCAGGAATGTCACCACATAATCTTCGGTTGGTTCCCTGGTTTTTATCTGCGCAACTTAAATTCACCTAGATAATGCAACGGTGCACGTTTGATCATCAAAAAATTATACCGGGAACTTCTTGAAGCAAACATTTTGACTGTAAAGTTTGAACGAAAATTCGGTTCTGTCACTACGGAATTTGTTGCCACGTATTTCACTGATTCCGTCAGAATCTCTAATACCATTCAAAAGGCTTCAATTCCCGATTCGTTTAGCTTTCGCGATGACCATAAATGAATCTGAAAACGAAGAATATTCATTTGATACTTGGACATAAAAAATCCATGTTTCTGGAATGGGCAACTAGATGTTACATGCTCACGTGTGCGGAAACCGTTGAATCTATTTGAGTTAGCAAAATACGGGTTACCGAAAAGTATTGTGCACCGATTAGCGATTAGTTCTATAAAATCATTATTTGTTATACTTTAAAATGATAAAAATAATTTTAAAAATTGCAAAGAATCAACGTTATGCACCACATTTATAAAATTAAATCTTCATATGTTGTTACTTAACGACTTCGTTAGTAATTCATGCATTATACTACACTCAAATAGGAGATGAATGAAATGCAAAATTAAAATAATTTGTTGTCTTATACTTTATTTCAACCCTCCAAAATTATAAACGAAGATTAATTTGACTGCATTGAATAGCTTAGAATAATATTGAACTAACGTATTAAAACAAAGCCACAGCAACGCGTGGGCGGGTCAGCTATATATATATATATATATATATATATTCATATAAAAGATAATACAGCCACACTCTTACGAAACTATGAAAGTAGGAAATTTAAATATATTAAAAGTAATCTTATTCTTTGAGCGTCGAATCCCTTACCCTGAACAGGTTGGTGACGTGGAAGGACTCTTTTTCACTGGTGGTGCGTTTTTCTGTGACGAAAACCCGCCCCTTGAAGAGGAAGACGTACCTCTCGGAAGCGGACACCTCGTTGCCTTCACACACATCGAATATCTCCTGTTGACAAGAAATTTTATTATTAAGCGATCAAGTCACACAAGTACAGTGGATTAAATATAAAACGAGTATTTTCCCTAAAAACCAACATCAAATCATTATGAAAATAAGGATTATAGATATTGTGCAGCAAAAAAAAAAAAAAACGTTGTGAAATTCCTCTTATTACGATTTACATTAAAATTTTAAGATGCTTTTAATTGAACATTCTATTTTTTTTTCCAAAATATATTTGTTTGAAGGAATATAATTCTCTATTTATCTATACTTAGAAATAACCTTTAAAGACGTATTTTGAATCAAATGGAACTCGGATTAACTAACCCATGATGATACATTTAATTCATACAATTAATTTTTCGAAAACGTTTAATTTCTCTTATGATGTTGATTGTTTTTACATGTTAGAGATTCTTAACAAGTGATTTTCAAAGCAATGTTTGAATTTTAATGCAGTTTTGAAAATCCCATTTTAATTCTTTAATGTATCCTAATTCAATTTCTACAACACATATGAAAGACGAAAAAAAATTTATAAAAATGAAAGAAAAGCGGTTTTTGCAAATGTAATGGGAGATGTAAAGATTTATTTCACTGATGATACAATTTTTTCCAGGACTCCAAATTTTAGGGTTCTGTACAATCGTTCTCTTTGCAAATAATCTGCAAAGACAGGAAAACAATACTTTGGCCGAAAAGAAATTGAATTTTTAAAAAAATTATTCTACTAATTAAATTTAAGAATATGAATCAATGTACAAATCATCTTGTTGAATTTAAGTTCTATTATTTTTGTAGTCGAATATTTCGAAAATATATCAATTAGAGTGAAACACACAAAACAGAACCAAAAACATACTAGAAAATGCCACCACATTGTTAATACAATCAATTTATTTGACAACTATTTTACATGAGAACAACGATTCCGTTTAAACAAATCGTAAAAAAAATAAACAGCGCATTATTTTTAATTTTGACAAATTTATGAAAATAGAAAAACAGAGATAAATAATTAATTTGGAGAAAAGGAAACATACTTTTTTTTATTCATCAAAGTGTGTTATAAAAACACTTCAATTTCGAAGTTTATTTTTATCTATTACTTCTCATATCATAAAATGTGTGAAATTCATATCCATTCATCGTCATCAATTCTTTAAAGTACTGATTGATTTTACGATCAAATAAATTAAGAAACTCCAAACTGCGTAATAGACAGATATTTAACCAACTTTTCTATTACGCAGGGAACATTTTCCAAACTCGCTGAAAACACACTTTCAGAATCATACAGAAATCTTTACTAAAATTATCTGCAAAACATGCTATTTTAAGATATACATCACGATGGGGATTAAATGTCAATGCCACGCTAATATTTAAGACTGTTTCAATACTGTTGGAGAGAAATGGAAAATATTTTTTAATTTCTTCTTAGAAATGAAAAGAATGTTTACTTACGGGTTTCACTTTTTTACTCAAATCCATTTATTATCTTTTAATACCGAAAGGTAAGTCGTTAGTGAAGGACGACTCACAAACCGAATCAAATACATTTTTGTGGCGCCATCTACCCGTACTATTGCGAACTATTTACCATTGAGAAAATAATTTTTGGTTATCTCGACAGAATCGTAGACATACATTTAAGTAAAACAGCTAAAAGATAAATATCTAAAAAAGAAACCAAGTTTGAAATAAAAAAAAAATTATTTTTCTGTTCAAATATAGATACAACCTGGTTCAGTTCTGTATAGGAACAAAACTATATTAACTGTATCTTTGAATATATTTCGGTATAAATTTTAATGCAGATTATATGTTTTTTTTTTTTTTACAAATCATTTGTTTAAATGAATGAAAAACAGTACTGTAATCATGATCTCAAAAGAAGAGTAAATGTATTATGAAACGAATTTTTTACCAGAAAATTTTATCAGCATTGTCCATCGTTAATAAAAAACCATTTCCTACTTTAAATTTAATTTTAATTATGCATTAATTTTTGTTTTTACATAGTATTTTCCCTAGATAATTATTTGTTTAATTTCATTAATTATATTTTTTTATTAATTATAATTGTTGTACATAAATTTTAATTTTAAATATATTAATCTTCGTAAGTTCAAGTTAAATATCTTTAACTCTTCCTTGCTTTATATTAACTACATTTTAAATTTCATATTTACATGCCATCAAAATTCATGCTCTTCTAAAGTTTTAAAATTTTCAAAAAGGTTTTACAGTAGCTTTGTAATTATTTTTGCGTGTCAAATAATTTTTATCTACATTTTAAATTAAAATCCCCCAAAGGGATTTTGCATATGTAAAATGGAAAGCATAATTATTAAGCTTTGGGTAAGGAATTCTTAAATAGTTTTAGAAAATGAATATTCGATATTATATAAGAGTATTCAGATTATATAAGATGTATTAAAATGTGATCTTGAAATAAGACTTTTTTAAAGAAAATTAAACGAATATGAAAAAAAAAAAAATTACAAAGAAGACAATGCTTTAAAGAGTAAAACAAATCTGAAATTAGAGTGAACTCTTGGATTTTTGGATAACCGTATACCAATTCAATAGGAAGCTTGAAAATTTTATTATGCAAGCATTTATGTGATAATAAGAGAATTAATTGTTTAAATATGGAAATTATGAAAAACGTTAACACACACACAACATAGTAACATACATGTAATTTAATCAAATCAGCTAAAATTTTCATTTATTAGATGCAAACAGTAAAGTACTATATTACATAGATAAAATACAGTCGTGACCTAAATTATGGACACTTCTAGAAATTTTTAAGCTTTTTAAAATTTGTATACTTACAGAAAACGTTACGTTTCACAAAATGCAAAGTCGTACATATCATTTAAAAAAAATTTAATACTGAATTCACAATACAGAAAAAATAATAGAAAAAAGTTAAGCTGCAATAACTATCCATAAACATTAGATACTGGTAATAGCATTTGATTATCAATACTCAGTAGGGTAGCTTTTATTTTTTATTACAACTTCACATTGATGTATCACTGAGCTGACTAGAGTTCGAAGTTGTTCTTTCATTATTATATGATACCAGGAAACAATCATACCCTCAATTAGCTTTCTTTTATTTCATGGAGACCTCTTTCGGACAAGAGTTTTCAAACGGTGCCAGAAGTTTTCGATAGAATTGAGGATTAAGACTGTTTCCTGGCTAGGACAACAATAATATTTAGTCAAGAAACAATGATATCAAGTAAAAAAGTGGATTTGACACCTAGAAAGAGATGCAAGATTCTTGTGTGCTGAGAAAGTTGTCTTTTTTATATTGAAATTGCGTGACAGGTGGGTGGTTCAATGACTGCATCTGGAGCACGTAAGTCTTGCGTTAGATGTCAGGAAATATTTTAAATAAAAAAATTAGAAAAAGGCCAAAAAAAAAAAGGTGTACCACATCTGTTGATGATAGAATATTAAAAATACTAAGTCTCCAAGATAGAAAAATGTCATCAACGGTCATCAGAAGTGATATGAATGCGGCTGGGGTTTCTGTCAGTTCAAGAACAATTAGAAGATTAGCAGACATTAGACTGAGAAATAGAATTCCATGAAAAATTCCACATTATCTCAATTTACAGAAGCTCAATTTTTTTTTAAAAAAAAGACTTCAGAAAACAAAGGAACTCACTAACTGAACAGATGATCAGTGGTCCCAAGATACAAGTAGCGATGAAATTAAGATATCGTTTTTCGGTTGTTTTGGGCAAAAACATGTAAGACGTTGAATAGGACAAAAGCTACTTCCTGACTGCATCCAGGCAACTGAGAAGAACCCACTTTAAGATTTGGTCATGCATATCAGCAGATGGTATTGGTCACCTACATGTCATCGATGGGACACTGAATGCTTGAAAATACATTGAGTAGTTTCGTACAACGAGCATTTAATTGTTTTCCTGGCCAGGAAACAGCCTTATCCTAAATCCTATCGAAAACTTTAAGCTCCGTTTGAAAACTCTTATCCAAATGAGGCTCCCATATGAAATAAAAAGGAACTAACTAAGGATATAATTGTTTCCAGACATGATGTAATAATGATGGAAGAGCTTAAACATATCGCCAGCTCAATGAAATATCGAAGTGAAACCGTAATAAAAATGAAAGGCTATCCAACTAAGTACTCATAACTAAGTACTGCAGTATCTAATGTAAATCGATAGCTACTGCAGTTTAATTTTTCATTGTAAATATTTTAGTTTTGTTTTTTGTTTAAATTCATTATTAAATTATCTTTGAAATGATGTATACGACTTTGCATTTTGTAAAACGTAACATTTTCTAAAGCATACAAATTAAAAAAAAAACATAAGAATTTCCAAAAGTGTCTACAATTTTGGTCACCATTGTATATTATGTATGTGAAACATGTGTTTATATTTTACATATATGTATGTATTTTATTTTGCACCCTACAACAGATTTATTTTTTTTATTTGTTTATTGAAAAAAAAAACATGAAATTACATAAACATTTTTAAA
This sequence comes from Trichonephila clavata, assembly GCA_019973975.1. Lineage (NCBI taxonomy): Eukaryota > Metazoa > Arthropoda > Arachnida > Araneae > Nephilidae > Trichonephila > Trichonephila clavata. Next base: position 80,439 of record BMAO01028715.1, read on the forward strand.
ATGTACTTTTACATTCGGAGATTTAAATTATTTTTATTTTTGTCCTAAATATATTTAAAAAACTTTTAACAAATTTTTTTTCACAATATTGAAAATTAGTTTTCTTGTCAAGTAAGTAAATTTAAAACATTAATATATGGAAGTTAAATTATTTTTAAATCATATGAAAATAGCGTTTGGCTGGAAACAAAATATATAAAAAGTTTCTTTTTAAACAAATAAAAAGATTTTAAAAAATTCGAAGAATTTAGAATATTTTATAGCAGTGTATTTTCCTTTCAGAAAGCACATAGAAACAATGGAGGAATGTAAAACCGGAAATGAGTAAATATCCGGAATATTAACAAAAAAATTCAACTGTGTTCCTCTTTATCCTTTAGAAATAACTACCATTTCCTTCCTCACTTTATGATTACGTGTGTGTCTCAAGAGACAGCGCGAATATAAAATAATAAACATGTATGATTCTCGGGCATTCTGAATCTGTCGGCTTAACTGAAATATATATATTTCAAATTATTCTGACACAGAAGGGGCTTAAATCTGATAAACTTAATATGTGATTAATTTATAAAAAAAAACTCCAAGTACATCTAAAGCAAAATATATATAGAATAAATTTATGAATGTTAACAATTTTTTATAATAGTTTCTCTTCAATATACTGAGAGAGTGAATAAAGATTAACGACGCACTGTTCGGCTACACGAGGGCTTTTTGGTGACGGATCTCGTAATTTTGAACCAAAGTCAAGTGACGAGGATGACACCTGAGCTAACACCCCTCTCTCCAAACTACCACACCACACCACACCAACGGGAGGATGCTTGAGCTCACGACAGATTTAACGTGCATCGCTCCTTCACGGCAGGAACTCATGACATGCCTTCCATGATCCAATACCTTGACCACTTGGCTACAGCGGCCCTCTTCAATATACTTGATTAACTTAGTGGTGAAAGTTTGACTCTTTTGTCTGTTGTATTTGTGTAATAATTAAGGATAGAATATAAAAATGTTCTTAAAATACGTATTAAGAATGCTCGAGTTGGATAAAACTAGTCACATCTGGAAGTGAAATTCACTTACGTGTTTCAGTATGCGTCCAATCTTGAGGAGATCTCCTTTGCATCCCTCGATGGCCTGGATGTACTGCAGGTCCTTCGTGCGGGTGTTGATGCTGTGGATGAAATCCAGCGCTTTCTGCAAGTCAGTCGTGTCCTCGTTAAGACGAGAAGAGTACTTGATCAGCTCCTGAAAGGCATTGATCGATTCATGAATCTGATCTTTGAAAATAAAGAGTATTGTACTTTTAAAATCAGTAAACAAATCGTTCTTTCAGACAGCAGATCAAGAAATAAGATAATAGAACAGTAAAGAGCTTGAGGTACGAAAATAAGCAACAGGAAGTGACGAAACAGAAATTTTACTTTCAATGTTTTTTATTTTTATTTTTATTTTTAGTTTTCAGTATGATGGATTGTAAAAGTAATAAACTTAAGAATAATTCGTGAATAGCTATTAGTTTAATCTAATGCGATCTTTCAATAAAAAGAAGTGTTATATGTGATTTTTTTTTACCAATAAAAAGTCAAAAATCTTAAAAGGGAAAAAATATATTAGTATTTCTGTATAGAAAGTGTTTATTTACAAATGTTTAATTTTTTTTAATATTAATTCTATTGACATGTTTTGATGTTACATTAAAAATGTTATCCATCGTTCAAATTTGGACACCATTTTTCATAAATTTATTCATTCATTTCATGTTTATATGAAACCTATTAAGTATATAAAGAAGAAAAGATTTATTATTGCTGTTTTATCAGAAAAACAACTTAATATTTGTCAGAGAATTATATTAAGAGGTTTCAACGATTTCTCACTATTTTATATTCAAACTTTTGGATGTTCGAATGAATTGAATAGAAGAATTTTTTTGTATGGATGATCAGAAGTATATAGGACTCAAATGGAAGAATACATTTTAAATACGTTGCGCTATTATGTTAGCGGAAAAAGTATATTTCTGCATACGAACAATTTTTTTTTATGTGATTATGATATGATTTTTAAAATAAATGAAGCAATCACCGAAACATAACAAAAACAAACATAATGAAAAACAATAAATGAAATTTTAAATAATGAAATTTTAAAATATAATGAAAACAATCTATTGAACTATTCAATAGAATCAAACGTAAGTCCAATAAAAGAATTCGACTTTTTAATATATGATGCTAAAAAATAGGTCACAATATAATCAAGTGCACAGATGCACGTACATGCACTAATAATAGTAGTCAATTAAATATTGGCCCATTAAAAAAATACTTCTTAAAGAAAATGTTGTATTTTATGATATCCACTTTTCTACTTCTTATTTTAAATAAATGCTTATGAAAAATATGAGTAATGAAAAAAATTGTATAAAATTCTGAGAGTACCTTAGATCGATATAAAGAGAGAAATACAATAAAAAAAATCAAAATGAATTACCTTGAGAAGGAGCTGGTAGTCGTTGAGGCGCTGAATGGGCAGTTTGAGATGGTCAACGAGAAATTTGTCGTCATCTATCATCCGACTGTGGTCCTGAAGTACAACGAATAGGTTAATGTGTGTATGTGTATGATTTCTCTTTTATTTCAATGCATTAAATTTACTATATAGTAAAACATTGTTAAGGGTAAAAACTCTCTATTCCGCTAGCTGTAAGAGGGAGCAAATTTAATGAGCTTAGTTATTTTCTAATGTTTAAATCACAGAGACAAAAACTATTGAAAGGCTACTGTACATTCGGCTTGAGTTAAAAGGGAAAACTCATTTGATACTTCAAACGAGCAAAAAGCAAGTAATCTGAAGTTGTTTTTGTTTTGGTAATAGAAAATTTCATATTTTTTAGTTGAAATATTAATACTTATAAAAAAATCCAGCTTTTGTTTTAAGATTATATTGATTGTCCATGAAACAGGAATAGGACAACATAATTAATTATCATAATTTTGTTTTCATTGGATGTAAGCTAAAACATTTCCATCTGTTTTCCTTTATTTTTCTTGGTGATAATTTAATTTTATACAAAAATTATATTACAAGGGCAATATTGTGAACTTGGAATAATCATTAGAACTAGTTATTCATATTTCTTTTTTCTACAATATAACAATGCAACAGAAGAGTGGGAGGAGGACTTACATCGAAGAAATCCTTGAGGGGACCTTCCCTTAGGAGGCGTTGAGCTCGCGCCTCGTTCCAGCAATAGTTAGCGTGCATGTCGAAGTCACGCTCCTGGAAAACACACAAATTTGATTAATTCAGTTCAATAAAAATTAGACGATTGATGATTTGATGAAAAAGGTATAATAATTGTATTTAAATGCAACAAAATGAATTGTTTGTTGATTTACATGTATAAAATATAAAAAAAGAATCAAAATAAAACAAATATTTTAAGTAGTTTATAATCGAGATGTAAGAAATGTAACAACTTTAAAAAGCAAGCAATCACGTAATTATGTCAGAAATATCGGATGCCAAAAAAGAAAAAAAAATTTTTCGAGTCAACCAACAGTTAAGAAGAAATAAAATTAATTCCTTATAAAATTAAAAAGCAAACATAATTTTCCAAGCCCTTTTCCAGCCTGTCTTTTTTTATATTTAGTTGAATGTCGTTCTACGGGACCAATTTACTTGATTAATGACAAAGATTTGAAATTAACACCGAAAGAACTATTGAAACTAGATTTTATGTAATAAATGAAAGATTAAAAATATTTTACCACAATTTTATGTAATAATTCACAAGTACATATTTATTATACACAATGTTTTTCGTTATAATTCAAATAACTATTGTCATACGCATTATAACGAAAACACAAACATTACTTTGACAATTTAGTACAATGAAGTAACCATAATAAAAAAAATTACCAGTCTTAAAAATGTTTTTCCTAACTTTGTTGGCTCTTTAGCATGGTAATTAACTCCTTTCATGAGGACACTGGAAAAGAAAATGATAATTTACACACAAAGAGTTTACGAAAGGAATCTGTATGGAAAATGAATTAATCGACGTACGTCAAGCAAGACATTAAATGAAATTTTGCATTAAATAATATAAATTGATTCATTCTTATGATCTGTATACAATGGATTTCTACAATATGAAGAAAGAATTAATAAAGAATTTAGGGCTATTTTATCCTATATTACGGGTTCTTCTCTCTTGGAAACAGATGTTAACTTTTGGAATCCAGTATATCTTAAATATTTAGTGAGGTTTTTAAAATAATTATACTTAGTTTTCCTTTTTTAAAGAAATTTCATTCTTTCTCATTTTTTACTTACTGTATATTAAAAATAATAATAAATGTATCAAATATAAATGGTTGGGTGTATTTTTATTTAAAAAAATAATAAATATTTTTATCATTTTATTAGCATAAACAAAGTTTTCCTTTTCTTACTATAAACATTTTTACAACGAAAGACAGAAAAAAAAAACTACTAGAATGCACAATAGCTCTCGAATAGCTGAATAGTGCGACATTAATATTCCTTTACTTATTCACTAGAATACACATAATTTTAATGTTGCAATATTGATATTTTCATGTTTTAGTTAGAAATCAGGAAAATCTTTAATTTCTTAGTTTGTTCAGATAATTTATACAACGGAAAATTTTACAGAACTAATAAATACACTGATGGGGGAAAATCCTATCACCAACAAAGACTTGTGTTAGATAAATGAGACTTGGTAGGAGTTTTTATACATCTGAAAGATGACATCGATTCAGATTACGCGCTTCGTGCTTAAGTGTGGTGCTAGTAGCGTCACTCAGAATTTAAATGCCAACTGTAAAGTTAGTGAGTGTTATTTACCTGTGAAATCTGACGTATTGCGTTGATGTTATCTTAGAATGCTTATAAGAAGACAAAGAAATCAGAATAAGCAACTCGCCGAGTTTGAACGAGGTCGTGTAATAGGGCTACGAGAAGGTGGATTTTTTTTCCTGCGAAAATGCAGAAAAACTTAGCCAGAATATATCCACTGTGCATGATTGTTGGGAGCAGTGTTCAAGGGATGGTACAGCCCCAAGAAAACCGGGTTTCGAGGGGCTATGTGGCACTGATGAGAGAGAAGATCTCAGTATTCAGCGTACGGCTACGGGGCATCGTACTGCGTCCGCGGCAGAAATTCTTGCTGCAGTCGGTACCACAGTGACTCAACGAACTGTTAGAAATCGATTACTTCAAGGACAGCTCCTAGCCAGGTGCACTGTAGTGTGTATTTTACTGACTCCAAGCTATTACCGTTTGCGACGCTAGTGGTGTTAAGCCAGAGCTCATTGGAGGACGGAGTGGAGATATGTAGTGTTTTTTAATAAAATCAGATTAGGTCTTGGTGCCAGTGATGGCCGTGTGTTGGTCAGAAGGAGGCCAAAGGAACACCTGCAACCAAACTGACTGCGGCTTAGATACACTGGACCTACACCTGGAATCATGGTCTGGGGAGCAATTTATTATGACAGCAGGAGCACTCTCATGGTTATTCCAAACACACTGATTGCAAATTTGTACCTCAGTCTAGAAACTCAACCTATAGTACTGCCATTCATGAACAGCATTCAAGGGTGTTTTCCAACAGGATAACGCTCGCACTCACACCACTGTTGTAGCACAGCGTACTCTACAGAGTGTTGAGATGTTACCTTGGCCTGCTAGATCACTAGATCTGTCTCCAATTGAGCACGTATGGGATATCATTGAAAGACAACTTCAGTATCATTCACAGCGAGCACTGATCGTGCCAGTATTGACACAGCAAGTAGAACAAGCATGGAACTCCATACCACAAAGTGACATTCGGCACCTGTATGTTACAAAGCATGCACGCTTGCACTCCTTGCATTCAAAATTCTGTAGGTTACACCGGATATTAATGTACTAGCTTTCATGGCCCGGCGTTGCACGGGCTTATACCGAGGGTATAACTTAATCCCCATGTTAATTTCCTCCTTTCTTTCTGACGCCAACACTTTTGTGTGGTTTTGACGCGTACGATGTGAGTGCATGACCCGTGTGTGCGTGTCATGGCTTTGTCACTTAACATTTTCCCTTCTCTTCACAAATTCTACACTTCCAATACTATTTTTCGAAATTACTTTGATTTCTTTGTTTCTTTCCTCTCCGCTTAGCCCGGCGTTGCACGGGCTTTTACCGAGTGAATAACTTCATCCCCATGGAAATTTTGTGTTTCCCTCAGGCCGATAGCACTTATGTGCGCGATGTGAGTGATTTCTTTAACTATGTCATTAAAACTCCCTTTTTCGAAATTTGTTCTTGCGTTGGTGTGGTGTTCTAATTATTAGAGATGGGTGAAAGCTCAGGTGTCGTCCTCGTCCCTTGACCATGGTTGAAAATTTCGAGGTCCATCGCCAATAACCCTCGAATAGGCGAAAAGTGCGAATTTAAAAATCACTCACTCAGTTTTCAGTTCTTTCGTTGCAATTTTTTAGTCCCCGGAAACGAAAATGTAGCCTTTTTAAAGATAGTTGTATGTTGAAAAAAGACAGAAAAGTAGAAATTTTTCAAATTTCAAAATTTCACTACTATTTTAATTCTTGAAGTAAAATTGTGAGGATTTTTTGAAATATTCGACACACGGGAAAAATGTTTCATGCAATTATCTTTATAAAAGAAGAAATTATTAAATGATTGTTTTAAGTATTTTGAGTGTTTTATTAAAATTTGTTTCGAATGCATAACATACTGCCATGGAAATTCACCTTCCTTTATCAAAGTTCCTGGTATGTGTGTGATTCCTTTATATTAACGTCACTACAATTCCCTTTTTTGAAAAAAAAAAATATATATCTTCCAGATCTTACTAATGTCAAACAGGTTTCAGTTCTCTTTCTACAGCACGGTGTTACAGTGGCTTTTTTGAGTGTAGAACTATTTTCCCCCTGACTCTCCCCTCAGATATAAGATTTATCTTCAAGTTTCTATTCATGACATATCAAAAACAATATTGCTTTAGTAAAAAAATAATAAATTTAAACAATAAAAAGAAAACTATTTTGATGCTTGAGTAAAAAAAAAGTCATCATTTTTTAATAATAGATAATTTTTAGGAATCTAAAATAATTAAATAATTTTCAGGTTTTCATTAATCAACCAATCGCTACTTACAGTTAGCTTAAAAATATCTCTAGAACGTATTTTTATCCAAAATAATAAGCGATATACTTTTTATTAACAAATAATTAATTTAATAAGGAAATAATAGAAACATTCCTTTGATTTTAAAAAAATATATTAATTTAATTCCATTATCTATAAATAATAATAAAAAAATTAAATATTGCTTTAGTTTCGTAAAATATCTATTATTTTAAATCCATTTTCTAAAAAAATAAATACAAAAATTCTCACCGTTAATTATTGAAAGGACTATTCATTTTTTCATTTCGTTGTTTTTGAATGTTAAATTAAAAATATATAAGAATGAAAAAGCCTGGAAATTTATTTACATTCACTGCACAAAATCATTCAAAAAGAAAATAATACTGTGTGTGAGACTAATATATGTTTCAGAATTATATATTTTTTTTACAGTATTTTTTATTCCACTCATTCACTTATGCCAAGAACAGCAAGTTTGACCTTGGACACTGGGCGTTAAACAGAGGGGGGGGGGAATAATAATGATTCTCGCGCATGCGCAAAGCCTTTAGAATGTCTTTAAAGTTTTCATTATTTTTGAGGGCTCAATTTTTAATTGAAAATTCCAAGTTTTCACGATTGATTGGAAACAACAATAATTTTTAAAGAAAAAAGGTTACAAAAATAATGCTTGTATTATTTCTCGCAAAAACTTTATTTTACGAAAATCACAAAAAAAAATCTTTAAAATCCGTAATTTTTAAGCGAAATCGACACACGGGAAAGAATTTAATGCAATTTTTTTTTCAATGAAGAAATTATTAAATGATTGATTTAAGTATTTTGAGTGTTTTATTACAATTCGTTCAAAAAAGTTTTCGGCTTTTTATTTTTGAAATCACTGATTCTGAAAGTTTTAAAAATCATTTTTATATAAACGCAACGATATTGATTCATATGAGAAAAAATCATAAAATATGCAAAACAGCATTGTTTTGTAAAAAAAAAAAAAAAGTTGTTTTTTTTCTATAAAATTCTTTAAAGAAAGATAGTTTTTTCCCGGAAATGAAACTGTAGCATTTTTAAAAATAGTTATATGCTGAAAAAAGAACAGAAAGTATATATTTTAAAAATTACAAAATTTCACTACTATTTTAATTCTTGAAGTAAAATTGTGAGAATTTTTTGAAATATTCGACACGGGGGAAAAAAGTTTCATGCAATTACGCATTATTTTAAAGTAAACTATAAGTTTTATGAAAGAGAACAAAAATTTCGATACTGATAAATATTTTAAATGAATCTCAGAAATGCATTGAATGCATTTTAATTTTAAAAAAATATATTAATTTAAATCCATTATCAATAAATACTAATAAAAAAAATTCTACAGATAGCTCTTGAAACGTTTGGATGTTTGATTAAACATATATAAGTGTTAAAAATCCACTTTTGGGGGAAAAGTGAATAATAATACTATTTGATAAAAACATTTAATTTTTTAATTTTAATTTTATAGTTTTTCATTCCACTCTGTGTTAAAATTATTTAAACACGTATCTGCGAAAAAATTATATTATACGAAACTAACTTATTAATTATTTTTAATAAAATTGATTAAAAATGCTCATTTAGCAATTAATTGTGACATACCATAATTGTGCTTACATAATGGCAGCACTGAAAATGAAGTAAATTTCAGATCAGTGGGGATGCAGCAAGTGAATTCAACCACTGAAGAAGAGAGAATTTATTTACGGAGGGGGGGGGGATAAGCAGAAATGAACAAAATCGAATTGTTGAAAAAGATAGAAATTACTTTTAATGATTAAAAATCAGAAAAAAAACCTTTTTGAAGGCAAAAAAAAAAAGAAAAAAAGTGCATTAAAATAACAGAGGATCATGTTAAAATAAGTATTTATCAGTAAAATTAATTTACGTGGGAAAAATTAGCAGAAATGAAAAAAAAAAGAGAACCGCGGTTTCGAACCCGTAGCGAGAAATGAAATTAGGCAACAATAATGAATGGGAGGTTCAAATTGAATTTAATTTTTAATTGAGGGGATCCACAGGATATTCGCATAACGATTGAAAGATTTCGATTGAAGATTACATTTAAATGTATTGCAAAAAATTTATTGATTTTTGATATTTTAAAAAAAAAGCAATTAATAATAAAGAATATATAATACGAACATAGCTTTTTTTTTCTAAGGAATTTATACCTATTTAACTGACTATTTCCAAAAAAAAAAAAATTTCGAAATGGGCAAATTCTTCGATTTTATTATGAAATTATATGTCAAAAAAAAAAAAAAAAAAAAATATACAGTAGGCATTATTTTAAAGTAAACTATAAGTTTTATGAAAGAGAACAAAAATTTCGATACTGATAAATATTTTAAATGAATCTCACAGAAATGCATTGAATGCATTTTATCATCTTAATCTGACATATATAGTTATTTAATTTTGAAAATTATATAAAGAAAATTGACAAAAAAATAATTCTTTCACACGCATTTTTTTTTTTTTACTCGCCAAAGTTACTGATTTCCCCCTGTTTAAGGCAGAATTTTTTTAGTGTAACCCTTGAGTTAGATGCGGTCGAAGGCGAAACATGTCAGAAGTCTTTGGCGCAAAGCTAATTTTCGACGCCAATGTTTGGCTAAATGTAAAATCGCGTATTTTGAATTATTTTAAAGATCATTACCTTCATTTTAAGGGCATAATTTTTACGTTAATGCTCTCAAACATCACCAACTATTTGCAAAAATAACGTACTTTGAAATAAAAAATGTACAAATTACTACTTTTTAATTTATTTCTCAAAAAAACATAAGTTTACGAAAATCACAATTTTTTTTTTTAAATCCGTAATTTTGAAGCAATTTTTTCAATCTTCGTATATGTTACGGATAATATTACTGTACACACGGAAAAAAGGTTTTGTGAAATTATCTTTATAAATGACGACGTTATTCAATGTGAAGTAAAAATTAAGACTACTTTTTAAAAATTCTTTAAAAAAAAAATTTGGGGAATTTTATTTTTTAAATGAATGGATCTAAAAGAGAAAGGCTTGAAGTTAATTAGTGTAGAATATCGATTTAATAACACGAAAAGTAATTCATACCCAACGATTTAGAAATAATTTTCATAAAAACGCATCAGTTTTAAGACTATTTTAAAAAATTCGAAAAAAATAGAACATATTGTTATTTTACAAAAAAAATTATACCGTGTCGTGGCGAAATAAATGATCTTTCCGAATCTGTAATTATTTTTTGTCTAATTTCGACACCGAAAATTAGATGACAATTTTAATATGGTGGAAAACGTAAGATTACCGCTCGGCCGAAACGGAAGGGAAGTTCCGCCAAGTAAACAACCGGCAGGAGTAAAACAATTAGGCGTTTTAAGGTTTTTAATTAATATATTTTTAACTAATTACAATATCGGAATATAAATAGGCAATACGGCTTCCCCGGAAAATTCCCGATCTTTTGGTACCTTCCGCGACTTTCTGCGTGGTGCTGTTCGTGAGAAGATAGATAGATAGATAGATAGATAGATAGATAGATAGATAGATAGATACGTTTGTTTACCTTCGAATTTTAATAGTGTAAGATTAGCATTCCATATTTGAAATGCAATTTCTTGAGCTCAAATTAACTCGTAATCTTGAAAATTTAACCAATTAAACATGTTAACTAGACAATATCATTGTCCAAATTTCATTACTCAACAATAATTTTTTCTTGGTGTTAGGATTTTCCCCCGTCATTGTAAATTAAGTAAGTATATTGTCGAAGGACTTCCCATACATCCACTGAACTGTAGAAAACGAAAGTGGATGTGCATCAGTCCATCTCCAGTAATATGTACGAGACTTATATAAGAATAATATGGTGTGAAATCAATGCTGTAACATTGTACATAGTCTAGTCACATTAAGACCGCCAGCTATTATTCAGAATAAACACTTTTTTTAGTTGCACGGACAGCAATAGAATGAGTAAATAAGATTTCAAAAGGATGCCATGGATATCTGTAGTCATGTAGACTCAGTTTGTCTGATAGCTTGATGGAATGTTCCTGGACCAATGATGGAGTGATCCCTCAACCAATCGTGAACAGTTTTGAACGAATGGTATTTAAAATTGTCCAGCTAAAAGATCCCATCTCTAGGGTAAATACTGTCAATACGTATTGGTGTACATGATCGGCAGTAATGGAAAACAACCCCAATCAGTTGAGTGTGGCTCCCACAGGTACGAGAGAACCAAGGTAATGCCACGACATACAACTGCCACCAAGCTACAGTGTTCTTTCAGCAATGCAATTCTCCAAAGTTTCTCGTCTAATTCACGAACTTCTGTCCCTTTGAAAAAGAGGAAAGTGTGACTCATAGTCGTTTATGAATTGGTAGTAGTGCACGTCTAGTATTATTGCGCAAATAAAAGCTCTTTGTATCGATGCAACTTCGTCAGCATGGGTGCAATGAATATACGTCTGCTTCGAAATTACATACATAAAGAGGTTAGTTGTAATGCCGTCTTAAGCAAACACCAGGATGTCCTCTTGTTCGTTAAGCAAGTTAATTATTCAACTGCAGCATGCTAGTCAGTTCTCACACAACATCACAATCAGCGTTCTCTTTTTACATCAAAGACGCATGGTCTACCTTTGTTTCTGTGCCGCTTATTTTTAATAGTGTCGTTACTCCAGTTATGGTAAAGCTTCCCCTCAGCAGCACGCGAACTGTTCATAACTGTAATACATCCGAAATACCTCAAAACTTGGCACTAAAACCAATGATTTTATCCCCTTTGTACGTCAGCTAAATTTTATCCATCATAGCAACGAAGGATACGTTTCAAGATATCCCACGTTTTCAATTTTTTGCCACGCCGGGTGACACCAACTGCTAAGTTTCTTTAACTAGCTAACTGTACTTGTCTGAGGAAGGGAAAATTCATAATAATGTGATACGAAACGATAATAATAATAATGTTTGTTATATAATGATACTTTGCTCCATTGAGCGTGGACTCCTATTTTGAGAATCTAGACATCATGCACTACATACATTAAATTTTGCTCAAATACAAATTTTTTTTTACTAAGTATTAAATCTACAGAGTGAATACTTAATCATTCTTCACAACCAAAACATAATTTTATCTATTCCACATAAACTACTAAGAAATTTTTATTGGGACTGAAATTCCAGGAAGGATGTGACAAGTTTATTTGCAGATTTCCGTTTAAAATTAATTTTATTTTATTAGCTATTTTCTGATTTCTTTCAAATTGCTGTCAGAGTTTTATTTATTTATTATCAATTCAGAAATTCCTGTTTTAATTAGATGAGGAAAACAAAAACAGATTGAAATTCCATCGTCAAAAATATTATATTTTAGGCAAGCAAAGAAAGAAAAAGCTCACTTGTTATGGAAATCGCAAATGTCCTTGAAATTACCAAAGACTGATCCTTTCCTATCCCTAAATTCTTTGGGAAGGCGGGGATTATCCATTTGCTTGTAATAGTTTTCCACGACATATTGCATGTCCTTAGCGAAATCTTCTTCCGTCTCTACCAATTCCTTCACAATGGCTCTGGAGTTGAAAAAGTATGTTTCAATGAAAAAAAATCGCATTACAATTGCTAGGTATATAATAAATAAATAAAATATTCGAATAGTAAGAATAAACAAAAAAGTAGAAAATTCTGAAATAAAATGAAATTTCTTAATTTTTTTTAAATAACTTCTATTTAAAAGGTGATTTTATATCACAGCAAGGGGTTAAAATAATTGTCAAAAACATATTTTGTTAATTTATATAAACTGTTTAGATTATTAATTGAGATGTAAATATAAAAACTAGCAATAATTATTATTCTCATTTAGTGAACTAAAGTTATATTTCAATCGTTAATGAAATTTTAGAAAGCAACATAGACGAACAATTAGTTACTAAAATCTATCACATTTAGGACATTGATAAGTAAATATACTCACTCTCTGTTTTGCATGGCCTCCAATTCCTTGGGGTCCAGTTCTGCTTCCGTGACCACGTAGCTGCTGAGAGTGTCGAACGCGGTCGACTTCTCAAGGTAACAGGCGGGTACCCAACCTTCTTGAGATACGTCGTCACCATTCATGGGAAGTGTACGAACCAACCATCTGATCGAAAAGAAAACATTTGGTAAATCAAGAAATGTAAACCTAATTCAGGAAATGTTTTGGGAAGGAACGAGTCTCTAACAGTTGCATGTGTGTGTGTCAATCCTAATTATTTGGTAGGTCATATTTTAACTCCGTAAGCTTGGACGTTGCAATCTTCATTTAAAAAACACACGCTTATTAATTAAGGGTTAAGTATCAATTAAAATTAAGGTTACTATCAATTAAAATTAAGTACATCTCTTCGGATCAATTATCATTTAAATTTACGGCATAAGTAGATTAAAATTCCGCACACAAGAAATCCCACAATCATAAAAGTGAAGGAAAAAAATCATAAGTGTTTAAAAACTTGTTATATTTTCAATTGTTTTATTCCTCCCTAATATATAAAATGTTATGCGTTAAATAGATTTGCTTGTTATCTGCATTTCTTATCAATAGGGTTCATTACTGTTTTAATAAGAGTATAAAACTTACAAAGACAAAGTTATAACTCCGTCTAAAAAGTTTAATTTAAAAACAAATTTGTGTAAGATGAAATAAGATTTTTCATGATTTATATGCCAGTAATCCTTGTTATTTTTATTACTTATTATTTTTATTCATTTTAATTAAAATGCTTTTTATTCTATTTTATGCTTAATCCCTGATCCAGAATTCAGTTTTAAGTTTCTCTATTTGAATGTATGATTTTCTGAATTCTATATCGCTATTTTTTACTGATAGATTAAAATATATACATAATTTTATACTAATATCTTTACAAAAGAAATTGAAGTTTCCTCGTCCGACATATCTAAGAGAAGCTGGTATGCAGAAATGCAACATATGCAATAAAACAGAGAAAGAATCCGCTCAGACAGCTGAAATTTGTTATTGTGTACTATTTTCTTACTGAGAGCTACTTATGTTCCCATCCGGTTTTACATACTGGGCACAAAATCATTAAGAGCGATTCTTAAACAAATAGACGTGAAAAATGTACCTTCATGTCTCACAAAAAGAGATGGTAAATAAAATAGAAAAGACGATTTTTTTTATATTTTAGAGTTTGAAGAGAAGCATTCCACGTTTCGGCGTTCGTGCCAAAACTATCACAGGCATTTTTGTAGATGAAGAGTTTATCGCGTAGGGAGAGGGAGGATGAAACTAAATAAAACTCTGGCAAAGAGTTGACATTCACGATGACGGCCACCGAATATGTCAGACTCGCCTACAACAACAGTTGCGCAACAGAAGAAGAGTCCGTGAATGAATCACCTAAACACATTCCTTCACTGGTGGATAACAGAAACGTGCACAGAAAGTTTTATACGATATTTTAAAAACAAACTGGACATTTCCCCCCTGTTTTTGAGGTCCATTAAATGTAAGTAAATCAACTTTTCCACCTGACAACTTTGGTGGAACCAATAACACGAAATTCCAAAGTTTCAGAGTCTGTATTAGTATACTTTGATTCTCGTAACAGGATGAAAAAACTTTATTGTGAACAACACGCATTCAAGAGTCTATTTAAAAAAGGAGGGGAAGGGATTTAGTACCTTCTAGGCTTGGAGGCATCAATTATTTCCACCCTTTGCCCTTCTTTCATGGCGACGGCTTCCTCGTCGCTTCCCATCGGTTTGAAGTCCATGATGGCCACGTACACATCGATTCCCTGGAAGGAAAATAGTTTTTTTTAAAATTTATGCTTGGAGATTCATGAAAAATTGTTCCCCACTGCAACTATTGTAATGAGAGAAAAAACACCACTGTTCAATCTTTAGATTGAAATATCCATTTTCGCAAGAATCATTCATTATACATGGGTAAGAAATAGGCTTAATACTAAAAGTTTTGTTAAGAAAAATTAAATTTCGACGTTAATTAAAATCATTGGAATTTATTAAGAAGTAAAAATTAACCCTATTTTCGCTGATAAATAAAAAATGTCACAAATATCCATTAACATGGACGCGAAAATTAAATATTTTGATTTCATTATTCAGTTCTTTCCTTGCTACAATTTAAAGCGCTTCTTTTTTGATTCATGTTTTAATCATAAGTTTTTGTATTATTTAATAGATTGTTTTATCGTGTCATAAAAAGTTATTTTTATATTTGATAATATGAGTGATGTTATGGCAAAAATAATAACTCATTTCTGTTTTCAAACAAGGAGAAATTTCAAAATATTAAAAACAAACCATGATTTTTTAAAGTTTTAGAATCTAATGAATAATAGTTTCAATCTTAAGAAACAATATGTAGTATATTTAAAGTTTCCTTTACTCAAACAAACATCTGCTTGCAGACTGATCTCAGTAAATATTTTTTATAAATTATAAAATAATATTTATGATAAAAAATAGGTGAAAAAAGCACATTTTGTTTATTTTTAAATAAAATATATCCTTACAAAATCAAAATTTACGTTATAATGAAAGATTTTTTATAAGTAAATTTTTGATTATTTGTTCTAAGAGATTTAACTCTAATATTTCAGACGTTCACCTATAATATACTGAGTAAAAATCAGATAAAATTTACTTAACATCAGAAATAAATAAAAAAAAATAATAATAATGTCTGTTAAATTTTACTTAAATGACCCAGCTATTTTGTTAAATAAAACTGAATGAATCGCATTTTTTTTATTCATCTCCCTCAATATAAAATCAATTTTTCCATTGCATTTCAATAACACAAAGTAAATTTTACCACAGAACAGAAATTCGAATGATATAATGAGATTTATCAAAAAGTAATATTTCCGAGTAGCCTTATTAGAAAGCTTTAAATAACAAAACTCACATAAATATACTCATCATAAACATACAAATATTTCAGAATTTGATACTTATTTCGGTTATTATATAAGAACCTTATTCATGTACAAATATCATATAATGATCATCACTCGTTGGACTTCTTTCCAACATTTAAATATAGTTCTATAAGACAATCTTCGCTAAATATTGTCTTATAGAACTATATTTAAATGTTTAACAAAACCTGTGAACGCGAGTCATTTTTTCGAGCAGAATAAATGTTCTGTAAATACATAATTCCTTCCGGGGTTTCGAAATGCTGTAGCAATGGTCTTCAAACTGTGTTCGGCGGAACCCTGGAAATCCACGAACTAAATCTAGGGGTTTCGTGAATTTAAAAAGAAATGAACCTAAAAAATACAAATGTGTACGCAAAATATAGGTTCTCTTTCTCTATGGAATTTGTACGAACACGAGTAACTAAATATTTGTTTCCCATCTCTAGCCGCATGTCACGCAGGAAAAAACTTTAAAAATATGCTACTTCGGACAGCCTCTTTTTTAAGTTATTGGTTGGAATTTTTACTTCTTTGCATGCAAGAACCTTGGAGCCATTACAAATGATACACTCAGAAATCAGCCTCAACAAAATAGATGACAAGAACATCTGTGTCTTATAACATGTGTTAGGGGGAATGGGTAAAACTTCCTTTCAATAACGATATTTCACCGAGAAAAAAAGTGGGAAACTAGGGGGCAATTCGAATACAGAACTGTTTATTTAGTTCCTACATTTATACAGATAAGACATAAATAGGAGAATATTCTGTGTTTAAACGGCAAAAGGTAACTATACCTTCATTTTCAAATTATTTTGAAGTTTCTTAATTAATGAACATGCATTGTCTTCATTTGAGTTCAAAACCACTTCGTTTAAAAAAACTCAATCTTAAGAGTGTATAACTCAAACTAAGAAATAAACTTAACAATAAAACGGAAAATAATTTCGTCATACTTTAATGAATGTTCGAACTCTGTTTGCCTTCTAACTTCTCTTAAACCAATCGAAAATGTAACGAACTGTACCAAAAGAATGCTGAAGCAGTGGCAAAAATGAATTTAGCAAGTCAACTTATTTTTAAAAAGATGTATTGGTGTTGAAGGTAAGCACTTCCATAACTTATTTCATTAAAACATTACGAAAATGTTTTCCATTTTGTTTTTAACACTTAGTTTGAGTTGCACACTGAGGACTGAGCTGCTTAAAAAAAAGTCACTTCGTAAAAAAAAAAAAAAATAAGCAATTGTCATGGATACAAAAGTAGCAAGTGTTGTACCATTTTGGAATGTTAACTAAATGGGGGGAATCTTTTTCAAAAAACTTGCTTAGGATAGTATGTAATCACTGGCGTAGCTAGTCCTGAGTGGGCCCCGTACCGAAATTTCTTCGGTGGCCCCTTTTTTAAAAATAAATAAAAGTGATCACATAAGCAAAATTTATTTGAAAGTGTCAAAATAATTACACATAGATATACGTAAAAAAACTTTATCAATTAAGAATTAGGTACTATTGGGTTCAATAGCTACTTTTCTCGATTTTTTTTTTGCAAACGCATTTATAATATCCATAGTAGAAGAGGATTTTAGTTTTTTTAGTTCTTCAGTTTCTATCGACAACATTGCTAAGTCTGATAACCGGTCTTGGCCAGTGAAAGTTTTAAGATACGTTTTAATAATTTTTAGTTTAGAAAAGCTTCCTTCAGCTGTTGAACTTGACTGGATGAGTAAAAAATACAAGGAATGCTGTTATAATATCCGGAAAACTGGAAACGAGGTTATTGAAATTAATTAATAGTAATTGTGCGAGCTCTTTGATTGAATGGATTTTCTGAATTTCGGATTTTAAACAGCCTTTTAAAGAAATTAATTGCTCATAGATACCAGGTGTTAAGTCCTTATTGTATTCATTAACCACACTCATGTCCATAAATTAAGGATAATGAAGTTCAGGCAAAAAAAGAGACAGAAGCAAAACAAATTTGACTTATTTGTAAAGTCTATTTATTAAACAAAAGTAAAGAGCAAAAAGATGCTATATGTTTGACATAATTAATAAAAATTGCAATTTTTACTCCCTGGAGCAAATTTTAAAAAAGAACCTATTTACAAAAAACAGTATAACATGGTTAGTATGATAGTTAACACGGAGTATGTCTCCCGGACGAAGCAATACAGGCCTTACAACGCCTACGCATGCTGAGTTTCAAATTATGAATCTGATCTTGGGGAATATTACACCACTCATCAAGCAATGCCCTCTTAAGTTCCGGTAGACAGGTGGGAGGGTGTTGACGGGCTGCAATTCATCGGCCAAGCACATCCCACACATGCTCTATTGGATTCAAGTCCGGTGAGTATGCTGGCCAATCCATACGGGTGATATCCTATGATTGAAGGCATTCGTCTACAATGTTTGCACGGTAAGGACGGGCGTTGTCATCCATAAAGAGAAATTCAGCACCCATGGCGCCCCGAAACAAACGTACATGTTGTTCCAGAATGACATCCCGATAGATATGGCCTGTCATCGTTACACTCTGAACATGCAGGTCAGTTCTGGAACCAAGAATAATTCCTCCCCAAACGAGCCATCCTGCACCACCGTAACGGTGTCATTCAATGGTGTTCTCTTGGTGGTAACGGGTACCTGGAACTCTCCATATGAAAGTCCGGCGAGAATCAGACTGCAAACTAAACCTGGACTCGTCGGAAAACATCACACAAGGTCTACTCCAGGTTAATCGCAGGCGACAGTGAGTTGCGGTAAGGGGAACACATCTGACAGACCTACGAGCATATTGACCAATGTGCCCTAAGCGTCTGTACACGGTCTGCCTTGAAACTGTCGTACCGGTAGCTGAAGAGAGCTGACGAGATAGGTCCTTGATGCTGTGCTCCGTCTGTTTCTTTTGGCAGTATCTACCAAATACCTGTCCTCATTCGGCGTTGTAACTCGGGGGTGACCTGTGCTGTAACATCTACTCACATTACCATCATCTAGGAATCGTTTCCAAAGCCTGGAGATGACACTCTGGGCGATTCCAAGTTCCTCGGATACTTCCCGCTGGGTACGTCCACATTCCAGTCGTCCGATAATTCTACCACGTAAAAAATCATCCAAATGCTTCCTTTGTGCCATAACTATGGGGTTATTGCACTGAAAGGCTTTTAAAGCGCTTGTGAACAATTTTACTTCTTTGCCACCATTCCTTATATACCCCTCTCTTACACTCTCGTCATTGTGACGTACTATCCGCGCCATCTGGAGGTTTCCTGTAATTTGCATATTCTTCTTCAAGATGTGTGTGATAATTCTACAGGTGAAATTTTTATTTTAGAGTTCAATTTCTGCGTGATTCTGAATTATCCTTAATTTATGGACATGAGTGTAGTTTTGTGGCATGCTCTTTTATTTCTTTATTTGAAAAGGATAAGAGTTTATCTGGTTGTAAAATTTCGAAAATATTACTGAGATCAGGAAGACTCCGAAATCTTTGTCGGGTTTGCGATATCAACACATCTAGACAGCAATAATATACATTAACTTTTGAAAGACGATGCCCGGTCTGAAACTCTTTGATATTCTGCTAACTCGTCAAAAAAGCATTTTGCTCGCTTTCGTCTTTCAGTTTTTAAAAAAAGGTGTTTCACGAGAGAGACGTGAGGGGAATCTAAAATTTTAGCTCTGTGTACGAGTATTTACAAAATTCAATCAATAATTTTCCTCTTTAATTTCACCTCAAACTATTGGACAAGTACTCAGATAAACTAGTTTTAAACTATTCTGTCATTTGTGAGAGTCAAAGGAATAGGTAATTGAAATTTAGATTCCCAAAGTCAATGATAAATAAGCTAACATTTTATTGGAATGATATGTTGTTTGCAGATGAGAGACACTTTCCCATTTTTGATTTTGATAAGGCATACAGAAGAATGGAGAAAGGAATAAATAAAACTCAGTCATAATAACTTATTTGGAATAGAGAATGACAGTAGTAAAATAAATAAAGAATACATTAAAGGACGCTTTAAATGATGCTGTAAAAATGATAAATTTTATAACCGTAAGAAAATTAAATTCGCGATTATTTTCTTGATTATGTGGAGAATCATTCAGAAACCATAGGATCCTGTTTTTACATTCTCTCTCTCTCTCATACGAGTAATTAAAAATATTTTAAATGAATCAAATCACATGACTATGCTCCATAATTATATGATAAAATATGGTTGTAAGATTTGTCTTATTTAGCAGGCATGTTTTCCAACCTAAATGAAGTTAGTACATCCATTCAAGAAATGAATGGACATATTATAAAAATAAAGAAAAAAAATGAATGCATTGGTTTGAAAGCATAACTTGTGATCCTCATAACTCAAACAGAATGCCGTGTAATGTTTTGAAAAAACTAAACAATGAAATTGTTTGAATTCTAATGAATAAAATGAATTTAATTTAAAGGACCATGTTAAAATTTATATCACGAATCACAATTTTTTCAATAATTATCGATAAAAGAATATTTTCCAGATGAGAAAACTTAGCATGGAGGGAAAAAACTATTTCGAGTACTATGGCACACTCAAATATTTTTGGGACATATCTTCTAACGATGGGATAAAGTTCTCTGAAAGCACCTAATATTTTTAAGGGTTTCAAGAGCCGACAAAGTTTGAAGATCACTGTGCTACAGTAAAAAAAACTAAAACACATACAGCAAAAAAGAACGTTTGCAAGAATAGAGAAGCAATTCAAGGTTGCTTAACAGGTATTCTATGTGTAAGGCCTTGGTTACACGGCATACATCAATGCAATTGTCCAGCTCCTACCATATTCTGCTCAACATTGTATTGTAGTCCCGAAATCTCGGTCTGATGCAGATCGAAGGGTGTCCATGTTTGTGAAAATGCCGATTTATCGAGAATGAAATTAAAAAAAGAATAAATACGAGCTTTTCCTCAGAAAGTATTGTATGCATTGTTTGTTTTAGAATACAAGAGAAAATTTAATTGCCCAAATACCTTTAAACAAAGAAAAATACGTACTTCATGAAGACATGGAGAGAGCATTTACTGCATTAAATTAAAATTGTATAAGGAATACATAGTATACAGTAATTTACCTGATCAGATACACCTCAGAAAAATGTTTCATGAAGTCGTAAAGGTTCCTATAATGAAATTAGGAAGCTGACTTTGCAAAAACTGACAAGTCTTTTTAAAGAAATGCGTAATGTCCTGTTGTTTTCCGTACCGCTGTTGAACGACTTGCACGAGTATGGTCGTGTTATCCGGACCGCCAAGTTTTCGGGACTACTGTATTACGAACGTTCTTGACAGTACGTCTTATTCTTTCATGCAGTTCTGCTACATAACGCAGCAAACGGGGTAAAGAAATTTGGTCATATGAAAAAAAAACCAAGTTTTCGGGTAACATGGAAAAATAACACACGCTGTCAACAACATTAATAGTACCATGCTGAGTACAAGGCAGCAGGATATGGAATATCGCACTGATGTAAGCCGTGTAAGCAAGAGTATACACGGAGAATACCTATAAAGTATCTAAATATATCTTGAAAATGTTTTTGTATTCTTTCAAATATTCTGTTTTGCTGTATTTAATCTTAGCTTCTTTTTATTATTTCACTTCGAAAGCCAGGAGGGAATTATGAATAACCCTGTATAAGCCTATTCTGACTTCCCTGCCTTATAATATCAGGCCATTTAAAATGCTGTTTGATAGTGTTTGATTCTATCAATACTGCACATAGAAAAATTATACTCTTTTTGTTAAAACAAACAAGTCCTTAAACACCCTTAATAATAACCCAATGACCTCGAAATTTTGCATGAACACGTAAATGATTACACTTTTAGGACCAATGGATGTTAACTTCGGCCACAGATAACATTTCTATTGCGCAAGTAATATTGCATAAAACAAGTAAGCATGGCTTATCTTTTTTCGTCTCATTGACGTTGCTTCCTAGAAAAGATTGAAAACCTTATAGTCAATTGGACGAAACGAACGCGATGTAAGATCCAATGAATGTGCAACAGGTCGTAATTGCCCCAATGGCATCATTATACCTATATCGAACGTATTACAGTCTCTTCTTCCATATTACTCATGGTACCTTCCACAATCTCACTAGGCTCGACTGTGGGAGGTCTTGTGAGTGTGAAGGTGTGGAGTGATATATATTACGACAGCAGATGACCTATAGTCATGTATACAACTTGAACCGCAGAACAATACATTGATGGCATCCTGTGACCCTTTGGATATGCCATCCACAATATCCTGGGTCATTTTCTAACAAGATAATGCCAGATAACATTCGACTATAATATCTCTGAACAGCCAGCTTGTGTTTGATTTCCCTTACCAAGTTCATCAGACCTTTCGCCAACCGGGCATGTATGATGTATGAAATGCCGCCAGATTCAAGTCCCTTAAAATATCGCAGATCTAGAATAAGAACTGATGAAATGCTTGGCAGAGAGTATAGCAAGATGAGATATGGAATCTATCACAAAAATTAACACAACTTTTAATGCCTGAGCTATGACACGAGTATCATAAAGTGACTCAATACAGTAAAATATGTTTGTTTACATGTTTTATATCAGTATAAGGTAAAGATTTCCCCTTACACATGCTAAAATTAATTTAGGGCTCAAGCGGCATTAATAGAAATTTAAAAAAAAAATGCTATGCATACTGTATTATATATGTAATACAATTTTTAAAATGTTCAGTGTTCAACTGCAAGACCAGCTCTTTATTTGCCTGTTTAATCCAGTGCGGCGTTTATCGCTCAACTCCCTACATCGACTATACAAGCAAGCGTCGCTACTGGGTCATGGCAGTCGTCATTTGCTGACATTAACATTCAATGTGCTGTTGATAATTGTTAATAGGTCCTATATCTTTGAGTTTATTTAATTTTTTTTCGTTAGCTATGTTTCATTTCTATTTAAAATATTTACTTCCTTAAAGGTAGTTCGGAGTTTTTTAAAAAAAGCGTTCAATGTTTCTCATTTTATTTTTATATAAATTTCTCCAATAAGCAGATTACTAACATTATAATCTGATTGGATAGATTGCATATTAATTCAAAGGTTCTAAGGCTTAAATTCAGAGTGCATTTTTTAAAAAAAATGTCTCATTAAATTTCCCAATAGCATATCGACTTGTATCAATACTATATTTTTTATTCAGGAAAAAGCTCAAAAATCGGGGCCTTGTTCTTTAATATTAAGTGAAAAAAACAATGAAAATCTTTTTTGTTAATAAGAATACACAGAAATTCAAAAATTTACAAAATATATAATCTCGCTCATTAAACGACGACTTTTTTGTGGTGTTTATTTATTGAAGTGAATTTTACGGCTTCCACATACACATATAACTGAGTTTTAAACATACATTTCACCAAGAGTTCCGAGTACAAGTAAATAGTAAAAATATTCAAGGTCAAAGCAGATGACGCGAGATTCACATTCTTGTTTCCAAGCAGATATCTTTTTTAACTTAATTTTACTTCGAAGAATTTTTTACTTAGTATAGTTCCCCTTAAAATGATTAAATCAATGTACTTTAATGAATGAATTCAATCAATTACTTTCCCAACTTCCATATCTTTATATTTTCTTCACAAAAGTCGCTTCTTTTCTTGCGCAATGAAAGCAAGCACTGCGAATGTTACGAAGTCAGTGAAAGATTTCAATGTGTGGAATGTGATTACAGGACAGGATTAGGATAAAATCCGCTTTGTTCGAACCATTCCTCTACCTGGACTAAAACAATGTGTAAAATCAAGGTCCTTTCTCTTCACCTTTGTCGAACCTCTTCGAATCGTTGGCCTGACCTTGATTCGTGTACCTATCCTTATACCTGCATTGGGCTTCTAAATAGGGTTTCTGGCACCCAACCCCTGTTTTTCAAGAAGGTGAAGATGAATGCGACCGTTGTGCGCCTGTCACTCTCTTTCTGAATCGAAGAAGCCTCTTCGTGAGTCACGTCGTTTTCCACGTATTTGAAAAAAATGTTATCGCTTTTCCCATCTGACATTAGTCCTGGAACTAATATTTCTTCACAGTTCTCCCCCACTAGACGTTAACAAAGACCGCAATAAGGAAAACATTTTTAACTATATCACAGATGTTTCAGCATTGTGGTTGGATTCATACTACGGAAAAATAGCGAGGATCAAAATATATGAATTTTCCCCCAATGTCACGTGACCACTGTAGTTATAGATGCTAGTTTCGTGGTGAAAGATTTTTCAGAAAAACCATGCGTTCGAGTCCTGATTATATAGAAATTGGTCATGCGGGATAATGAAGGCTACAGTACGGAACTGGACTCGTGGTGTGTCACATGACAGGGAACGGAAGTTAAGAGAGTGAAGTGCAAGATCAAATGACCATGGTAAAGAACTGAGGCTCGTACCATTATATCTGGCGTACAGTTAATTCAAACCAATCCAAACGAAAAACGTCAACCAATACCAGACAAATCAAAAGGGGATTTTGCACTCTATCAAACTATTCAGCACCGAGTTCAAGATATTTCGTAATTTAAGACGTAAGTTTGAATTGATTGCAACTGGTCACGGAATAAGTTTATAGCTGATGGAGTTAGGGCTTTTTTAGAAAGAATAAATAAACATTTTATATATTTTTTTGGTTAAAATACATTTATATACATTATTATTTATTGCAGAGGCGTAACGAAGAATATTAGCCCCCCCCCTTGCAAACTCATATTTTGGGCCCCAAGCCCAAATACGTACTTAGCGTTAGTCAAGCTTTGGGCTCTCTAGAGATCCTGGGCCCCGCAATGCGGTGTGTACGTTACGCCGCTGCTACGAGATACAGGGGTGTAATTATCACCATATCAATGATATGGGTACTCCAAGAAACAGGGACCCCAAAATGCCCAAGCAAAAAATTACAAAATGTTAAGGGGCCTCCAAAAGAGCCTTCAAGTAATTTTGATACGGGGCCCACTAAGGACTAGCTACGCCAGAGACGAGATATCTCATAAGCGGCACTCTGCACAGGAATTTTATTCAGTATAATGCCAGCTACGAGTTATTTCCTAGCGTTTTTGTTAATTACTATCTCAGTACCATATCTGTATCTAGATTTTATGAAACTCCATATGTTCTTAAAATAACGTCTTAACACCCAGGGCCAGACGATCTAATTTTTCCTGGCAGTAAATGGGTAAAATACCTTTTTTTTCCCTCCGAATTTTTGTAAACTCAGGATAAGCATTCAGTCAACACATTCATATATACCTAATTAAATTTTTCCCCAACTTTTATTTGTCGGACATGAATCCACATTACAAATATCTTAAGGATCCATCAATGAAGTGTTGAATAATGTACAATGTAATTATTTGACATAAAATATGTGAAATATAACATCTTTATTAAACAGATTTCTTTCAAACCAAAAATTAATAAATATATTTTTATTATTTATAGTAATTTTTATTATTTCGTACTAAAAGTTGTTTTTTCTAATGCTGCTTTAAAATAAAAAAATTATATAAAAAGATAAATATTAATTATTTAGTAATTAGTCAATATTGTAGACAAATCGGGTTAAAATGCTATGTTGCCTCGATTCATACGTTTTTGTTTATATTATCTAAATTAAGGAATGAGAATGACTGACACGTTTATTTTTGTCATCAAAATTCAAGATCGCACAAGTGTAAAGTAATTTTTCAATTTCTACTATCAGCTCACACTCTCTCTACATTTATCTTGTTCAAATTTTCAATCATTAATAAAATGCATTTTAAAGCACTCAATTGAGCTGAAATTTAAAGCACGCTTATTTTGGATGACAATACAGTAATTTAATTATAATTAATAAAAATTAATTGATTAAAACTAATTATTCAAAGAATTACAAATACAGCCACGTTGGCATCATTTTTGGCGAACTGTGTCAAAACTTGAAAAGGTTTTTTTCTCACATTTTAAAGCGCTCATTTGAGCTGAAATTTTCTATACATGATTGTTTGGGGTAACAATATGATAATTTAATTATAATTAACACTAATTGACTGAAATTAACTATTTAAGGAATTACAGATACAGCCATGTTGGCTTCATTTTTAGCGACTTGGGTCAAATCTTTAAAAGATTTTTTCCCCTCATGTTTCAAAGCTGAACAGTTGAACTAAAACACGATTATATACACGATTTTATATACACGATTGTTTTGGATGACAATGCGATGCTTTAATGATAATTAATAAAAATTAGTTTCCTCTTATAATGTAATTCTGTCATGAATATATACATATTTATGTTAATTGTAACTATTTAATAAAAAGTAACTAAAATAATTTTTTTCCATCTAAGTAGGAATTGACATAAATTTTTTTTTATATATAACTTGTTTTCTTCAAACATTCATTATTTACCCTCTTTGAATTAAATAATATCTCAATAAATGAATATCACGGTTTTTTTTTTTCATTTTTAAAATATTTATTCTCGAGCTAAGTTTAAAATAAAGCCCCAAAGAATATGATGTCAAAATTTTCTGATAAAAGGATGTGGGAAACTTTCTTATCTCCACAAGTATTATTGAATGCATTTATTAAAACCCTTCACGTGAAAAATCAATACTTTAGTATTTAAGACATCCAATGAAAGACTTTTTCATTGAAAATAATGGGCAAACTAATTGCAATGAAATAATATTTAAACAAAGTTATGTAAGCTCCACATTTGTACTACAAAGTTGTGTAAAGAAAAAATCGCCTTTTCTTAAAGTTCTATCTTACGAAACGAAACAATACTTAAGTTATACACTTAGAAAAAATGAGAGGGAGATAAAAAAGAGAGCGGTTCCTCTCTTAATTGTACTCATCAAAATCAGAAATAGAAACCATTCAGAGTATAAGAAACGACTTTAGTGAGCGCTATTTCACTAAGAATGTTGGCCGAGGTCCCACTGTGTTTAGAGAAGTGGGAAAATTCTTTTTCGCGCTGTTTTTGAAACCCCTCAACATCTGATCCCTTGTAATCACACCATCAATTTGCCTTCTTTCCTACTTTTTTCTTTCCAAAGAATAGAAAATAATTCTTTTTTTATATCTTTGTCGAAAAGCAGTCTCTACAAGGGCTAAACAATTAAAGTAAATGATGAAGAAACATCCAAGAAAGAAATAATCTTTGTCTCATTTAAAAAGAAGAAAAAAAATACTTCTGAAACATTATAGCTTTCGGCTTAAGACAGCCAATAAGAAATATAAGAATTATAAGCACTAGAATTTTCAAAGCAATTGCTTAAAAATAGTTTTCAATTAAATCCTCTAACAAATTTGTCTCTTAGATCTGACAACTTACACAATGGGAGTATATGTTTGTTTATGCTCTAAAAAATGATTGTCATAGTTAATATAATACTTAAAACTTTTATAAGAAATTTTTTTTATGATTTTTATTCCACATTTTGTATAGTTAATGTTTTACCGCTGAATTTTTACTTTTTATTATTAATTCAGAACGCAGCACCAAGATAAAAACAGATCAATTGATCTACACTGATTACAATATGCTTTCAAACAGTCATAATAGCTCAGAAAACAACTTAATAGGCAATATGTATGTCGGAAAACTGAATTCCCTGGAATGAATATCTCTTTATTATTTTATGTCGAGAGTACACAAAAAAAAATATTCCAGCCATTCAAATTATAGAAGTAGGTACTAACTTTCATATGCTTACGTTCAAAGTATTTGTTGCCATAGTTCATGTAATGTTTATAGGCTAAACATAATTCATATTACTTTATATATATTTCTGTACAAAGTAAATTATGTGGCTTTATGATACTTCTATGCGTCAAGCATAATAGTTTCAGTTTGTTTTAAGTACATATCAATTAAATATATAAGAAATCAGAGTATTGGTTTTCTGAAAAAAATGCCTCAATTCAGAATTTTATATAATTTATAATTAGTTGTATAGAAATACGGTTAGTTTCATTTCTCAAAAACAACTAAGTATTGAAGATTTAAAGAAGGCAAAAATACTCTCATTTCAAAGACTTAACTATTTTGGTTGAAAGAAAAGAATAGTTTCTAAATTGCGAAACATGTTTTGAAATGACAAAGTTACTATTTTCTGCCCTGGCGTACGTTCATTATCCCACGTATACTGAAAGATGAATTTATCGCCCAGAATCTAAATTTTGAAAGCCATTAAACTTCCATCGCGCGTCATCCTCCCGCGGCACGCGCGGAGTAGTTAGGATACAGAAATACTTATACGTGAGACCGGAGGGGGATCCTCACTTCGAAGAAATTTCCAGTTCTGTAAATAGCATTGAACAGTTGGGCGAAAATACAGAAAGTAAAGTAAAATACAGAGCGTTTGAATACTTGGGAAATAGGTTCCTAAAAGTTTGTCAAAATATAAGGGTTTTTTAATAATTGAAAATTATTACTTATAACAACACATTCTACTGTCTTTTATGAAAACATTTCTCTTCCTCATTTTTAGAATTTTTTTATTGGAATAACTAATGATAATAACTATCATAATAACTAATGATAATCACTGTATAATTTAATACCCTTGCCCTTCAAATAAAAATAGGAATATTAATCTTGAACTGATATATATTTTAAAGAGCTTCCTTACATGTAAAGAAAAAATTCAATAAGACATCGTTTAATAGAAAACTAATATCATGCGCATGATTGGAGCCTTTTATCTTAAGCAAACTTGAATGTACTGCTATACGAAAATTAAAAAATTTTCCATCCAAATCCTCCAATTTTTTTCTAAAATGTTCGTCTATTAACCAGAACAACTGCTTGATTAGAAATATAATTTTTAATTTTTAAAATCTGAGAAGAATTTGAAAAATTTTAGGTTTACGAAAAACTGAAAAAGTAGGAAGTCGAAATAAATTTTAATCAGTATTCTTTGCACAGAATTAAAAAAATTTTGGTACCTAAGAATTTTTTAAAATTTTTATTTTATATAATAATTGTAAATTATGTTAAAAACTGCAACCTCACACATCAAAATTATGTAAGAAATATAAAAACGGTTATTCGTGTAAACCTCAAAAAGTAATCCAATGCATAAATCTAAATTATTTTACTAATAACAAATTCTAAACTTTAAAGGTTGATTTTAAAAAAACTTCATCGAATTAATAATATATGACAAAGATACTATTAAGTAAGAATAACTAAAACAACAGATCCGAACCATGCATAACATAGTCCATACAAAGAAAATTTAGAAAAATTGTTGGTACAAATTGACTGAAAATCTTCGATAACAAAGATACTTTATAAATTGCATTGTTCAATCGATCCATAACAATGAAGCAATGCTGAGGATAAAAAATCAAATCTATAAGCATAAAAAAATATAAGTATTGCTCTTAAATTATGCCCAATTCGCTTAACCGATGCAATGAGAGAATTGTAGGAATTTTTTTCTTTGATGTTTGATGTTATGTTGAAAACAGTTCTAAAGATATCTAATTAAAACGAAAAGGAAAGAGAAGAAGGAAGTCCCTTTATGGAAGTATAATTTTTAAAACTACCAAAACATTTTTTCAATGATTTCAAATTGATAATGCAATGTCAGCCTTGCAATCATTAATACTCCAATAGAAAAACAACAGTATACTTCTATTCGCATTAGATATTTCAACGTTGAAATTTTTTCATTTTAACGTATTTTTGTAATATAAGATAAGAAATGGCCTTTTTTTACACACAGAAGGCATTACTTTAAGCAAACTGTTTTCTGTATTATTATAAAATTATTCTAAATGTTTCGAAAAATATTCGAAGAAAATATTGAAGGAGCAATGATATTTTTGAACTTTTTTTTTAAAAAAAAGAATACCATTATTTTATATATGAGGGTATAAAAGATTTTCTTTCGAATAAAATTTATACTTATTTAGTTATTCTTTGATTCAGATAAAAAGAGGTTATTCGCACTATATATAAATTTTAAATTTCTCTATTTTTAATAATATGGCTGTGTAACAATATGGATTGTGAAAATACATCATCTAAGGATTTTTTCGAATGTAAAATGAAAATGAATTAATATAAGAAACAATTTTTTCGAATAAATAGAAAATATTTAACTCTACATGAATGTTAAGATTTTAGGAAAAAGGTAAAAAGGTCATATTTCAGTATGAATAATAAAAACAGTCCTTAAATTCTTAGTGGTATTTCAATACGTTTCAAAGAGGCGAATATTCTTATGATTCATAGAAAAATGACATTGTTGGTAAGGATTGCAAAACATAATTTTTTTTGTAGATTAGATACATGTTGAAATTGCTACATTTCCTAAATTGCTCATAACTAATAATTTACATGCAAATAATGTTACAAGAATGGTAAATATGCAAAAGAAAAATAAGTAAAGAAAATCACGCTAAACTGGTTTACTATCCTTCTCTCATTCCTCTAAAAAAATTTTAAACATTTAGACAATGAAAAGTATTAGATATGCAATACTTGTAAAAATAAAATATTCTAAGGAAAGATTATTCAAATTTATGAATAATCTTAAAATAACCCCACAGAAGAAAAATCTCAAGTTTTATGAAAGAAAGTAGGGCATTTTCAAAAAAGAGCTGAATATTCAACGTGATAAAATTGATTGTAACTGTACTTAAACTAAAACTTTTTCATTAAAATAATGAAAACTGATTAACACAATTATTGAGATTATTTTTTTCTGCATCTCATGGTATTAGTTTTATGGCTGGTAAAATGCAGCAAAAATTGTCAAAAACTAGTTGCAATTTCGAATAATACACAACACAAATGAGGCAATATTTATTAAATTTCGTAATTCGGTATCAAATACTAATATTTACACACTATGCACGAGAGAAAAATAACTATTAAGACAAATCAACAGTAGGAAAACAGATAAAATTAAAATGATCAATATACACCAAAGAAAATTAACTTGCCAGAAAAAAAAGTTTGTTCTGTTGTTTCGTAATTCACAGAAACAGTTTACAGCGTAAAATAGAGCGAGGTCCCAAATTTAAAGCTGCAACACAAAATAAAACAAATATTTCTCAGGTTTGAAAAAAGGCCGAACGTTAACATTTTGCTTTGACGTATTGAGGTTTGTATGCTGAAACAAATTTCAGCACTCGTACAACAAAACACATCTTTAAACATCTCGTCACCTGTTGTAGAGAGTTCCGAAATAAATGCGAGAAAATCTAAAACTAAGCTTTCCTGCTGCTAACTCTAGTTCCGTTTCAAACTTCCGAAACAAAAGAAATTTTCAAAAACTAGCTTTCTGTTAGAAGTAATTGTTTTCAATAAAAACAAAAAACAATTTGCCCATTATAATCTCTCCTTTTTGTTACAAAATCATATTTTTTGTAAGAAACACTAACATTTAAATTTTTTTTTTAGTGCATGGATTTCCCTCTGAAATAAACAAGGCGCTGTTATATTTTGAATAACTGTAATATTTATTTTACAAGCTATACCATGCAATTAAAATATTAAAAAAGCGATAGTTAAATTTATGACAAAAAAAACCTTAAACAAATTTATCGAACAAACATTCTCTACTTTCTATGAAACACAAATGGAATTAAAAATACAAATTATTATAGTTTACCGTTAATTATTTTATTTCAATTCATTACATGTGCATGATTAAATAAATTATTAATTTGATAATTTGAAGTCTAGTGGATTATTTCTATGAGAATGAAGGACAAACAAATGATACTTGAGTGCACATTTTAAAAACTTCTCATTATGTTAAAATTATAAGAATTGACTCTTCATTTCAAATTCGTAAATTATATTGATTAATATATTTTTCAAAGTCTCACCACATTCATATAAAATAATCAAACTGAATGTCGAAAAAGCCTTTCATAAATTTTATCTTAACTCTAAAAATACTAAATATAATATATACTTTCAGCATTTTTTAAAATATTTCTCAAAAATATATCTGATGAAAAATATAAAAAAAGTTATTTAATTTTCACGATAACTTTTTAATCTAATGTAGAAAAATGCCTCGTTTAAAATTTAATTTGTTAAGTTAAACATTTTAAAATGCAATCTAGACTCAAAACAAATATTATACTACAAATTTATCTGAATCCCATTTGTTCAAAATATGAAATTGAATTGCACTCACCATATTATTCATCAAAATTATCTAAGATATTATAATTTACTTAATATACAAAAGCGAAGGCAACAATTACTTTCTATGATATTTTAAAAGTTATGTTGATTGTTAATTATTCTAAGCAACTCCCGTGAATTAAAATGACAAGGTACGAAAAGAGAGAGAGAGAGAGATAAGTAAATATTAATAATATATACAGAGAGATTTGTTTCTTACTCTAGTTAATTTATTTCCACAAAAATATTTTGAGATAAATATTGTTTTGAGACACGTTGTTTAAAATGACTACTATCCATTCCTCTCTCTTAACATAAACTTTAATCTTTCAGAATTAAACTCTATTCATCGAGAGCTCTTTATATTTTTTTCTGGAGTTAATTACCTTAGTGCAATTTATTTTTCTAGTTATCCACTAACATGCGGAAACAGAGGTGTTAAAGAGTACTAATTCATTCATTAATCATCTGGGGGGGGGGGCAGAAAAATTGGAAAGCGTCCCGCAGCTTTCACAGATAGCCATTTTCTTTTAAGCGATTCGAATCGCTTTAGTTAAGACTCACATCCATGGAGATAAAATTTTCTTTCTTCCTATAGTGGTAAACATACAACGTGAGAGTATCTCTGATAGCAAATGCAAGCGTAACGGTTAACAAGAATTAATGACAGGAGACACGAATGAGCTGCAAGAAAAACAGACAAAAAAAGAAACAATTTACAAACCTGACATTGCTTTTCATTCTCTTGGGTCTCCGCTTCCACCTTCTTGTCATCGGAAATGGAGAGAGGAATGTTTTCGCCAACTGAAGATTCTTCGCTCGTGACTTCATACGAAACAGGTAGTCGCTTTTGTAATCCCTGAGTATCGGAATGTCTCGTGGATTGTTTACCACACTCGCTGCTGTCTGTTTTGGAAACTGGATCGTTGGAATCGAGAGACATGGGAAATTGGGAATGGGTATCACGTTTCACTTTGTATGAGCTTTGTTCTGATTCCTTAAAAATTTCGGATTTCTCACACGAAAGATTATTTACAGTCAGAGTTTCATTAAGTGTTTGAAAAGAATTATTACCACTATTTAATACAATACTCTGTGAAATTTTTAATTCATTTGTTTCGGCTTCCTTTAAAATAGTTGTAGCCTCATCTCTTTGTTCAACATTTGAAGTTCCATTTGAGGAAATGGGATCGAATATGGTTTTCTTAAGGGAAGAATCGCTTTCTGTTTTGTAATGAGTCTGAATTTTTGTGGCAGAATGTGTTACATTAATTCCGTTACATTTTTCTGTATCTAGATCAATGGATTGTTCAGTTAAACTTGTGACTTTTTCGAGTTTTTTAACAGAGATGTTGGAATTTGTACCATCTTTTTTAAATAAATTCTGTTCCTCGACTTTACTGATTAAATTAAGATGGGTATCGCGAGTAAGATTTGAATTATCGACATTTAACTTATTCTGCGAAACCTCAATTTTCTTAGAAAGGCTTTCTTCTAAATCTCCTGTTTTATCATTCATGAAAGTGGTGTTCTGAATCAAATTACTTTCCGTTACAGAGTTGTTATCTTTTTTATAGTCTAAGCTATCATCTTTGAAATTTTGTAAACCTCTAGTTTTTGGAGTCATATTTTCTGTGATTTTACTTACCTTATTTTCAGAATTTCCATTGCAAATATCTGGGATATTGTGTTATGGCTGACATCTTTAGAAAAAGTTTGTTTCACTTGCGATAACTCAGCCTGCGATTCTGTATCATTACTGTGATTATCCAACTTGAGTTTTTTAAACACTGATTTATCATTGAAATCTTTCTCGCCATTTTCAGTAATTAGAATCGTGTGCTTACTTCCGTCTTTTTGGAACTGAAGTGGTGATTTCTCAAAATCTTCTACATTTATTTTTTCTTTTCCATTTTCTTTAAATTCATTTAAAGTGAATATTTTTTCTTCAGTAATTTCCAAAGAGACTTCTGAAGGAAAATTTACAGTTTTCTGTTTTTCTGTAACATTCGGGGCTTCGTTTCCATTAATTGGTTCTTTTTTCACGTGTCTTTCATTTAAAATATTCTCAGAAACTTTCTTTTTATCAGAATCAAAAGTTTTTGAAATAGATTTCTCCTCTTGGGTCTTCTTTTTCGGACCCGAAGACAATTTTGCCTTCAACTCATTCATTAGATTTTTTGAAACATTTGTTTGAGGAATGTAATTTACTTTTTTAGGCATAATGAATTCATCTGATTCATCTACATTCATAGGCTCAGGAACTTCCATACTTTCTCTCATAAAAGACATTTTATCCCCATGTCTTTCCTTTTTTGAAGAAAGGGATGTCATTTCGTTAGTTTTCACTACTTCATGAACAGAATCATGTCTCTTTAAGAAATTTTCTTGCTTTTTGATGTTGAATTTCGTTTTTTCATTAGTCCCGTCCAACCTATGACTTTCATCCACCTTTAAATGAATATTCTGCAGAGATTTCACTTCTGCTATAACTTTATTATTCGAATCAATTTTTTTGATTTCATCATTTCGATAATTGTATTTGTCTGAAGTAGCATCATTTTTTTCAGAAGACATAATTTCCATTTTATCTGTAGACTGTAATTTTGAGCTAACATACGAAGCTACAGTTTCGACTGACGTAACCATCTTTTGAACAGTATCTATACCAGCTGTAATAGAATTATCGAAAGTAGTTGAGTTTTCTTTTGCTAGCAATCCATCATTTTCCTTGACATTCAAAATATTTTCAGATTTAAAGCTATTTTGATCGACATTAGTAGTGACACTATGATGCAGTGTCTGATTAACAGAAGTAAATGCACCTTCATTTGAGATAGTTTCTGAAACTGATGAGGAAAGTTTCAGTGAATCAGAAGTATTGGTGATATTAGACAAAGCACAATTATTAGATTTGAGCATTTTTTCCTCTGATATTACAGCGGAAAATTGTCGAGCTGGTTCCACTTCACTTATTTCAAGACTCATGGGCTCTCCGAAATCCAATTCCACAACTTCATTTTCATCAAAAGCACCGACTAAAGTAAGTCTGTTTCCAGAATCCTTATTAGAATTATTTGATTCAAAAGCACTGAACTGCATCTTGTATCTCTCCAATCGACTAATTTTAGGCGCAGGCAAATCTTCTTCTTTGGACTCCTCGATAGTGTTTTCTTTCTGGGCCATTTTATCTTCCCTCTTCACCCGTTTCTGATTCCCTTCACCTCCTCTATGAGTTTGCTTCCCAGGCCTTTTTGGTCTAGACTTACGGATATCTTTTAAGACCTCAACTTCCTCCTGAATCTTATCAAAAACTTCAGTTACAGGGGATGGATCGGAAGCTTCAACTGGCGGATTTTTGACTTCACTTAACATTTTGATTCGAAGCGATCTGCGAAATTCTTCCAGCTCACTGGAAGCTCCAGCCTCCAGTCCAGCGGGCAAAGTGTGCCTTCTTCCCTGCTTAGCGCCTCCTTTGCCACGGATTTCCTTCATGGCAGCCGGAATGATCGCTCCCTCTTTACTGTAAATGAACAAGTACTCGCCTTCTTTCATTTTGAGAACATCTTCCACGCCTCCTTTCACTATCAGTTCGACTTCGGTTGGTATGAGTACATCTCTCATATTTTCCTCTTCCACCACGGACACCATGTCATTCACAGTCTTATCGGTTGTGGCGCCAAGAACCGGATATAGGTACTTATGTCCTGCCATAGCTCTGTATTTGGCTGTAATGCGACAATGGAAGTCGTGTTCTGTCACCAAACGAGTCGTTCCATCTAGATCTATGATAGGATAAGCGTATTTGTAGTCTTTGAAGTACTGGTTCTTTTCAGTGATTCTGCATCCCGATAGTCGATCAAATTTGGGAAAGTCGTCCATGCATGGTACGTAATGATGTTCATCCATCGAATGGCTTTTACCAGTTATTCTACAAATGGGCATGGTACTTGAACGTCTTAAAGTGTAAATGGCCGCGAGGGGCGGAGCTCTTTTTAGTGTATTGTTATCCATAATGTTTAGTTGAAAAACTTCAATAGAAAAGCTAATTAATGTATTCTTCCATAGATTTATCTTAAATGTATAATTAACTCAAGATTTAACAGAAGATGTGAAAAAGTTCAATTCAATGCATTACAGAAGTTCAAGTCCATTATTTAGTTTCTTATATAATAAAAAGTTGTTTGTGTACACAGGAAGTAAATTAACTGAGATCTTTGCAAAAGTAATTGTTTTTCATAGAACCGAATAATACAATTTTTAACCAAATAGAAATTTTCCTCCTAAACTTAATACTTTTTTACATTAATAATTATTTTTTTTTTAAAAAAAAGGCCTTTCGTCTATTTAAAAGCAGATGTAAAAAGAAATTAAAACGTCTACAAAAAATTTTCAAAACTTAATAAGAACTATTTACAGCATTTGGGTGGCTAGTGACGAATTACAAAAGTCATATATTAAGAGAAATTTCCTATTTCAAAAATATCTAAAAAAAATAATAAAACACAGTACTTAGTACTAAAAACAGTACGAGTTTAAGGACTAAATAAAATACGTTCAAAACTAGAGAGATTTATAATACATGATTTACAAATACTCTTTACGTAACTGCTCTTTCGAGAGAAAACAAACAGAATAAATAAACTTACTTTCTATCTACGGCTATCCTATCAAAACAACAAACAATCCTCAGATACCCATTCCTCGGCATGTCTCGATTTCCAAAATCCATTTCCTCAAACAAAGAAGTAATCCTCAGCGTATTGTTGATATTTCACCGCGCACACACAATTTGTGTTTTCTTTACTGAGAAACAGAGAGAGAGAGAGAGAGAACGAGTACACTTAGAGCATCCGGATGCGATGTGTTGGGTCCTTCCGATTCCGCACCGATGTTGTTGAGAGTATAGGTGTGACGTCAGATGACTCAGGCTCTCTACTCTCCCCCCTTCGACCTTCCATCTCTCCGCCAGGTAAGAGGAAGGGTGTCAGTCAAGGGGAGGTTGTGGTTATTTTGGCCTCAACACCCCCGTGAGGCCAAGATTTTTGATGGATGGTACGAAATGATGCAACACGTTTAAGATAAACGGTTCTTGATGACGGCCGTTTCGTTCAACACATTTGTCTTCGTTCATTAAGGCGCAACATGATTCGGAGGGAAAAGAGTTGGTTAGTAAAGATGAAAACTAACTCACACATGGGAAAGAGAGAGAAAAATAACGTGGAAAATTTAAATCCGTTTATTTTAATCAAAAGAAGAATAAAAAAACCTAAGGAAGACAAAACTAGGAGTAAGGTATTCCTTTTCAAGAGAATTTTACTTTATAAAACAATATAAAGCTAGCTATAAAAAATTTGAGGGAATTCGTCGAGGGAATCCAGATATACCTTTGTTTTATGATGTACATTTTAAAAAAACATCTTTATTTTTTTAAAAAAAGGATAAGATCGCTTTGTAATGACATTTAATGAAATATAATGCATCCATTGAACATTTTTTCCTTACATGGAACAATTTGTTCGTAAGAAATGACTCGACGTAAAATTTCTAGAGTAATTTTATAAGTTAACCACGAGATCTTGTTTTCCCTCCTTACTTTATTTATTTTTTATTTTTATTTTTAAACAATGAATATATTATTTGTCCTTTAATTATTATTAAAATTCTGTTCATTTCGAAAATTTATTTTTAATCGGAGCAGCATCTTTCTTTCCTTTAAAAAAAAAATCAGTGTTGAATATGATATTTTCATAAAAATATCATCCATACGGTAAAATTTTTCGATCTAGAGTCAAATATTGTACATACGGATAAAAAATAAAACTAACTGTTTCAGCAACAAAATGGTAAGACAAATGAGCTGCACAGTAATGCTTAAAAAGTTTAATTAAAAATCTCAATAAAAACTGGACTTTAAGAGTGTAATAACCAAGCAGGGAATAATTTAGAAAATTAAAAAGACATAAGAAATACGCAATCCTTAATAAACAAAGAATGCGCTACAGTTTTAATTATTTATCTCATTCCATTAAAGCTTCAAAATAATTGTTAATGTTTCTTTATATTCCTTTTGAATCTTTCAATATATTTTATTACTATTATCTTAAAAATAATTTGGAATTTATTTTACAACACCTTATGCGAAATTTTTTTATTATGTATTGAAAACTTTCAGTTTTCGTACACGTCCCAAGTCGATTATTTGTAAATAATTTTACAACCTTAAGAAATTTTTAAATATTTCATTTGTAACAATATTATAACTATATGTTACATTCTAAAAATAAATATTAGAAAGGTTTTTTACATAACGTGCATTTTCCGTTTCAAATCTTTTTGCATAAAAAATGTAACAAAATAAGAAATAAAATAAGAATATAAAAAAATTTATGATCCCGAAAAATATCAAAGTAAGTTCTTACAAAATATTATAAAAGGTATTAAAAGAAAGGAAAGACAAGTACTTACAAAAAATACATGCCATCGGTGTCAAGAAAGAGGAATATAATTGCCATAAATTGTAAGGAATACACAAATCAATTGTGAAAAAATATGAGAATCGATCGAGAAATTAAAAGAAAAGAAAGTACAAATCCAAAAAAATTTCACTTGAAATCCATACCAGAAGCAAGAAAGAAAGAAAGAAAAAAAAATTAAGGCATTGTGTCCAATAAATATACTCATAAAAAAAACGCCTTTTCAATCATATTTCGAAAAACTTTGATTTGGTTTAGTAAAATATAAATCATATTCAATTAAAAAATAGCAAATACTCTATTTATTAAGCAGAAATAAAAATTGTCATTCTAGATGAAATTGACAACTGTGCCACACAAATAATTACATTAGAGTTATTCCTGTTAATTTTGTAAAAATTTCATTTCTAAAGAGCGATAATAAGCTTAATTACCACTCCTAATTCTTTTTTTTCTTTCGAATTTTGGTTCCATTGAATACCCCCCATACATTTGAACTCATGCATGTTAATTTTATTGGAACTCAAAATCCTCACATTGAGGCTTTGTAGAGTAGGATGACAGCTCAGGTGATGTTCTCGTCACTTGAACATGGTTCATAATTACAAGGTCTGTTGCCAGTAGCCCTTGTGTTGATTCAGAGTGAGACGTTAATTAACAATAAAAAATTATACTCATCTAATGTTAATTTGAATAACCTGATGAGAATTTAGGATATTTTAGACGCTACTTATTTATGCCTGTTTTTCAATTATGCTGTAACGTTTACAACACATTTTAAAGATTAAACTTTGATTTTACTGAGACAGAAGTGACAGATCATTGTAATCTATAGAAATGTTTGAGAGTGTGGCCTGAGTCGGCAAATTCAAATCGTTTTGTTAACCATTTCATTGAATGATATGCTAGTTAAATTTAATCTTTTTAAACAGAAACTAATCACGAGGATTATATTTAAGAAACGACTAAAATATTTTTATCGATTTTTTTATGCGATCTTACTGAGAAAAACTAAAGATTATTAATTTGGTTAATTGTGGTGCAAAATTTTGTGTTGTTTTTATTCCACTTTTTGGACTTGATTTTCATTAGTATTCAAAGCCAGTTTTAAACACAAATAAATTAACGATAGGACATGTTTAATGGATGAAAATTTTATAAATATTATGTGATGAGTTACTCCAAATAAATAGATTATAAGTAACTTACATAATAATAATTGTGCAGAACTAAAAATTTTCATAAGCAATAATACTTAAGTATTCCCACAACTGCCTTTTCAAAATTTGGAATTGCCAATAGTTTCAAAATGATAAATTATTTTTGCCATTCATTACAAACTTATTTATCGAATAAGTGAGCATTTGTTCTCCTTTTAATTTGTCAAATCTTTGAAAGACAGCTAAAATTATTTTTAACTATATTCCAGACGAAGTTTGAAATATCACCGCAAATTGCAAGGGAAGAGCTGAGAAGTTGAACGACCGTTTTTCCTTTCGCATCGAGAATTTAACTTTTCCCATCATATTTTCCCAGAATGTTGCCTCCCCGCATTATTCCTTCGGGAAAAAAAATAATCACAGAGAGCGTCGCGTCGGTTCGATGGAGCAGACGATTTCGGAGTGACCTAAAAATAGCATTTCACCCTCGCCTTCCATCAACAAACGAAGAGTTCGACACTCTTTGCTGTAGATCGTGTCACTGACTATCCATCGCGCATGTGTTTTTTCTTCCAGAAATTTACTGTATTTTAAACGTACTTCTTTAGTTGAGAGCTCGAGGGTAATATCTATAAAACGATTTTGACTTCCTCTCACATTTAATTTGATTGTTTAATAATGTCTCATTTTGAAACTGCACATAGACTACTGGAGAACTGCACATAGACTACTGGAGAACTGCACAAATAGACTACCTCATAATTTCGAGCCTCATTCAAGAAACGACACCTTACTCTCCAAACTTTCAACCACACCAGCGTGAGGATTTTGAACCTCGAGAGATTTAACGTGCATCAGCTCCTTTACACAGCGGGTCTTCGACTCGATGCAAATAACACTTCATAGACTCAAAGAAACCGTAAAATTTGAGGAATCATTTAGATTAATGTAAGAGTGGCGAAGTTTTAAGAAATGTGATGTGCAATGTGAAACATTTTAACACTTACAACCATATGCGATCTTCTGAAAGAAGGAGGGACGAGGACTTCATTTTTAATAGCCCATTAATCATTTCTATCAGATAAGTAAAAAGGAATCTATCTGACAAACAGTTCTCAAAATAATTTAATAAATCATACCAGTACCGGTTACTCGTTTTTCCGTAACTGTACTGCAAGTACCTGTTTCTGTGATACATGCAATATATACGATGTCGATGATATTATTTTAATGTCAGTAAAAATGTATTTATTTATAAT
Organism: Trichonephila clavata; assembly: GCA_019973975.1. Lineage (NCBI taxonomy): Eukaryota > Metazoa > Arthropoda > Arachnida > Araneae > Nephilidae > Trichonephila > Trichonephila clavata. Next base: position 121,731 of record BMAO01028715.1, read on the forward strand.
TCAAATTACTTTAAAATATAGAATAGTTTAAAAGCATAGATTTTTTTTTAAATAATTTACTTTTTTAATGTACTTCTCTTAATCTCTAGAATGATATTATATCAAATAATGGATTAAATTATTACTCATTCATTTGAAGACATAATAATCAACGGTGGCTTTCAAATTAAAGAAAGTCCCCTTCCCCTTGAGCTATATAGTTTTGCAGAGATGCGGATAATTTACAGCTCTATTTAACTATCATAAACGATTAGAAACGTACTTTTAGACTCCTATCTGCAATAGAGACAACGAAATAGTTGAAATAATTTATTCCAACTTGTAATTTCCCAGTTTTATCACAACATTCCAGAAAATAAACACAAATAATTGTATAGATATTTTTGAAATTGCCCTTATTGATTTCGTATTTTAACCTAAGTTCTGTTGCATCGCTCGTGTTGGAAGATGATACAAGCGTCAAATTTGCATGAAATGAAGGAGAAATAGCATCTCAAATTATAGTAAAGGAAATTTACACGGATTGAGTAATACTCAGCGGGGGATCACATTTGATTGTTGGCTGTTTGTCAGAAGATCTTGCTATGCCTTGTATAATTGTATAAGAGAGAGAAAAGGCTTCCAGCACGTATTGAAAATTGACAGGGATGGGATCGTGACCTTTCGAGAGGGTGATTTATCATTTCGTGATACTGCCACTTGCATTGGTCAAAATCTAACGACTGTCAGACGAATATGGAATAGATAAGCTCAAAAGGGTCAAATTGAATGTCATGTTGAATCTCAACGACCACCCACCACTAAGGTCCGTGTAGATAGAAATATAGTCAGGTTGGCCTTTCAGGATCGTACAACTATATTATGGACAATAAGTCATGAAGTGGGGCTGGTTTATCGTATGACAAGTATCCTTATGAGCAGTGTGATGACTTCTGCAGAAGTGCGGGCTGTCTACACGACGACTATTACTGCGGCTTCCTTTGAAACTACAGCATAGAGCCGAGCGTAGAGAGTGGTGCGCCCAACGACAAAACTGAATATAGGAATGACACCAAATCGTCTTTTCTGGTGAGTCCCGGTACTGCATACATACAACATCATGATGAACATATTCGTATCTGAAGGCACCGAGGAGAATGCACGTGACCTGTTTACATTTGATGTCATCATACGAATCTTAAACTTAGTGTAATGGTATAGGTAGCCAATGGGAACATCAGACAAACACCTTTTGTTCGAATAGTCAGTAATCTGAACAATTAGCGTTACATTTCTCAGATAGTAAAACTGATGGCTGTGTCTCTTTTCGAGGCCTCGGAAAAATCATATTTCAATAAAATAACCCAATCCTAAGTTGTGTCCTGACCTACTTCGGTAAAGAGAGTATTCGACTGTTGCCCTAGCCAGTCTCCAAGTGCTGTTATTCAGATCTCTCACCCATTGAAAACATCTGGTCGTGGTTTCTGTGAAACTGCCCCACCAACGATCTCTAGCCACTACGATTGATGAAATGTGGTATAGACTTGAAGAAACAGGGAATGACTTGCCCGTATTAATCATTCAAGTCAGTCTGACTCGATGGTTACCGGGCGAGAAACGTTTTACTTCCAAAGAAGGTAGTTGTGCGTAATAATTTTGGGCTTTGTATGTCCCCAAGTTGTCTATACAAGTCCATATTAACCAAGTTTCATGAAAAATTTAGTCGTGTATACTGCCTACTATACTGTATACATACAAAAAGTAATTTGCTTTCCTTCCTGGAGTTGAAACCTTAATGGCCAACAGTGTACAATATACACTCATGGACAAAAAAGTTAGCGCACCAAGAAATAATTGCAAGATCGTAACGAAACTTGGCATGGCGATAGTAGTAAGATGGATATGCAAATGATTAAATTTGTGCACACACCTGATCACGTGGTACTTATTTTCGGGCTATAAAAGTCAGCAACTTTCCCTTCTCATAAACAGCATTTGAGGTTTTGAGGTAGCATCTGCGACTTTCAAAGAAGCGTAGAAAATGTCTCTGTGGCGAGCTCAATATCATCAATCACACACAACGAACGGAAAAAGTTACCCGTATTATCGAATTCCATGAACTGGTAGGTCGCTGCGTACTAAAGAAACTCGCGTTACTATCCAACGTTGTGTCACACGATGGAGTTAGGAAGGTCTACATGCTCGCCAAAGAGGACGTGCATGGTATATGTGCATGTCAGAGCGTAGAGACCAGCGTATTCACCAGTTGACTATTCGAGACTCTTTCTGCAGGGCACGTGGCATCCTAATTCGGTTATCTCCAGGAATAGGCAGATCTGTGTCAATTTTTTCACTTATTTCCTTATCATAGCTGTGGTAAACCTCTGAGAATAATCTAGTTAACTGCAGAAAAAATATCCATCAATCATAAAGAATTAGACAAATGAGGCCGAGTATGTATGGTCGTGATCTGTGGTCAGCTTTATGTTGTTGAGCCAGGGGTTTGAGCCCGACAATTAAGCATCTTCCATGAAGAGAGACTGATAGACGTTAAAAATGTCGAGGCACAAGTTCCTTATGTTAAAGCTTGGAGAGTTGAATACTCAAGTATCAACTCTCCAATCACCAGCTCAAGTACCGTCATCAAAGTCCTTGTTTTGCTTCAGATAGCAATGCTAATAAAAAAAATCAATAGGAACCACCAACGTATGTGGAAACAATTTACCAACTTAGATTTTTATAAATAGAGATCTCACACAGTATTAATCCATTACCTGCAAGAGCACATCTTTATCGCGAATGTTACTTCTCTGTACAAACAGATGGTTTCTTTCTCATGAAATCATGATTCATATGTAGATTTAATTTTCTTTGTCCGTTTCAAATTCAGGCAAAATTGCAGACAAATTGACCAATTTTTGCAGGGGCGTATCACCTCCCCCATCTACTTAAACCAGTGATTCTCAAACTGTGGGTCGTGATAATCATACGTGGAGGGGGGGGGGCAAGTATATCAAAAAGCCGAAAATAAAAGATTATTTTAAAAAATTATTAACTTACTGGAAGGAAGCAAAACAAAACACATTCTGTGACCCAATTAAAAATAAAATACACGACGCATGCCTACTGCAACCTGTTCCAATTCAAAAACTAGAAAGAAAAAGTAACATAATACTTATCCTATTACTTAAAAGTAACCTGCTTAAAATATCGATTAAAATCTCTATTTTAAATCTATAAAAAAAATCTCTATTTATCTATCTCTATCTTAAAAGTAACATACACAAAATTTAACACTTATCCTGATAATTCGTACGGGTCATAATTAAGGTCGTATTATAGCTTTAGCATCAAAGTGCATAATTATTACATTCAACACATTGTTATTGTGTGGGGAGGGGGTGATGCGATTAGCTTAAAAATTGGGTTGCAAATACTGAAAGTTTGCCTTAAACCTATTCAAAACATATCTTTTTAATTTTTTTTCACAATGTTGTTCTCTGATCCAGGCATGTGTTCATGTACGTTTCCATCGATGCTAAGCATAAGTAAATGAAAGACATCTTTTTAAAAATAGATTTTCAATGAATTTACTCTTCTTTTAAACCATTTAATTTAAATCTAAATCTAACAAAGAATAGTTCAAATATTAAGTCATTATTCCTTCCCCTTCCCCAAACTTAGCAAGTTGACAGAGAACTAAGAATAATAAACCTCAAAGAAAAATGCTGAACGGCTTCAAACATTTGCGAGAAAATTGCAGTTAAAATTTTATGAAACCTCGAATATTTTTAATTTGATGAGTAATCCACACGTTTTTTACTTATCTTTTGACTTACCAAACCGAAGGGTTGCATTACACGCGTTTTATATCTGTTTTTTTTTTTACATATATTGAATATAAATTTGTTGGTATCTAGATTAAATATTCAAAACTTACTTTTCTTTCTGCGAATTTATTTCATAAATCATTTAAATTATTTTACATTCTGTTTCCCATTTAGCATCCTTACAATTAACACATACCAGAGCCTTTAAAAATTCTATTTTATGAAAATATCTCAATGAGGACACTCTTTTTTTAAAAATTTATAACGTTGAATGATATATATCAGCGGTCCTCAACCCCCGAGTCACAGACCAGTACTGGTCCTCAGATCAAATGATACTTGGCCGTCCAAGGAGCATTAAATTATTTTTATTTTATTTATTGAGATGCATTTCTCTCGAGTTTGTGTGACTTTCCTTGGAAATCACTTTATATTCCACATTAAATCACTTTGTATTCATTTTTTGATGTAACTGTATTTTATATCCTAAAGGCATATTTAAATACAATTAATTAAAATCATTAAATCAAAACAATCTAAAATATAAACAATCAATGTCCCTCTCCCCCTCAGTGGGCCGCGGTAAAATTAGCTCACGTTGACCGGTCCGTGACGATAAAAAGTTAGGGGCACTGATATACCTATAGGATACAAATACTCTAATAAAGAGTTTAACTCACATTTTTAATAGAAAAACTAATAATATTTAATTCCGTGCATGCATTAACTCGATATAAAAGAAATTAAAAATACACTTCGACTGAAATTTCTCTGGATATATATCTCATAACATTTATAACAATTTAATCACATCAAAAGAAATAGAATACGGAATAAAAGTAGGAATGATGTTATATATGTGGTTTCTATGCGATTTGCGATCCCGATGCGATTAATGTTATAAGAAAAATAGCAAATCTTTGAATAAATGGTAAGATAATAAATATACAAGCCGATCAGCAACAGAAAATTTCCAAGTATCAAAGATTTCATTTAAGGAAATGATCATTTTAAATTTTTTGCATGTATATAATTACGAAATCGTACATTTAAAATTTTCAAATAATATGCTTGTAGTTATTGAACTTCATTCAAAAAAATTAAGGTCGAAGCTTTTGCAATATTATGGAAATTATTAAAGTATTAAAAAATGTACAGAAAACATCCGATTGTGTTAGAAAATGTAAATTACATTTAGTGTAGCAAACTATTAAAATCTTCTTAAGGCAAGCAGTTTTGGGTCAGATTAAATGAAGAACATTAGCTAGAAAAGGGGCAAATACATAGTAAAATAGCCAAAGTCAAATTACCGGCTAGACATAGCAAAATGAGGTAATAAAAGTCAGAGATGTCTGGTATAAATCTGAAGGTTATGCTGAATTATTACAAAAAGAATAATTCAGAAATATGTCATACGTGATGTAACCTATCATGTAAAGCCCCATTTCCTTAAATCTCAGGTATGTGTTCTTTTTTGGACCGTTCAACTTCAATAATGAATCCATTTCTGTCAAAGATTACAAGCACCGTAGGAAGTACTCAACCTTCGAGGGCTGACTACACAATGCTCCTAATCAGATCCTGCACACTAATACTGACTGATTCATGCAAGGTTAAACACCGGAAATACTAGATGCGTCATTTTAAGTCAGTTTGTTTCTAGAAGGAACTTATTCATTCCCCAAAACATACTAACTCATTCACCTCTTCATAATACAGCACAAAAAACTTTTAGTATGTACAGTTCATTTATATCTAAAGAGTGTCCAGATCGGTTACTTCTGGCGCAGTCTAATTATAAAACAATAAGGTTTGAATGAGATATTTTGTTCGTAAAAAAACCATGTGGTAAAAATAAAATTAAATTTCAAAAATTATATAAATATATATATATATTCCGTAAAAACATAATTTTCAAAAAATATTTTATTCGATACTTATTACTATTTCAGAAGTTATAATTCAAAAATAAATAAATTTCAAAATACTCTATATTAATTAAATTTTAAATAGTCCAAGATTATGTGTATACTATGGATGTTTTAGTAAAATATTCTTCGAATACTAAGTTAATCTTTAAATTTGAATCCGTAAGTTCTTGAAGCAAAATTATACATATTTTCTAAATTTGACAGTTAAGAAAGTTTATAAATGTTCATATAGAGGGTGATTCACATAAAGAAGTATACACTTTCCAGATGCTGTAAGACAGCAACAATAAAAGACAAGCACCACCTCAGCAAACCATAAGGCAGAGGGACTCTAAAGGTTTGTGTCTCGCTACTGATGGAAGTGACGTAAGCAATAGCATGTGTGTGTGTCATATGACTAGACAGCAAAAAGGGCGGCGTTTGCAGTGGAAAAGGTTCTTTGTGTTCTTAAATTTAACAAAATGTCACGGAAGCCTTTTTTTTTTTATATGTTAACTTTTTGGTCGATGCTGCAGTTGCAGGACAACATTGAGAACTTTATTCTCGAATTGGATGGTGCACCATTACAGTGGCGTGACAATGTGCGAGATTACCTTGATGAACATCTTCCTCACGGATGGATTGGACGAATCGCGGACTGCAATATAGCACTCACCCAATAGGTACTCAGAAGTCCTGACTTAACTCCTTGCGATTTCTTCATGTGGAGGTACGTATGGAACTAAGTATTCCCCATTCTGTTGATTTAAAGGAGCTGAAAAGGCTTATTAAGCCACTATCGATGATAGCTTTAGATATCTTAACATGCGTTTGGGCGAAAATGAATTACCGGCACAATGTGTGTCGTGTGACTAAGGGTTCACACGCAGAACATTTGTGACTTTCTCTAACAAAACTTTTAATAATCCCATACAATTCTAAAATAGGTAACATATAATACCTTACATTGTTTTTGATTTATAGAGCATTAAAACTGTATACTTGTATATAAATGATATATATTTGTATTCCGTTATTTAGAAATCAGACATATTGCATTCAAAATGTATATTTATTTAGTTTTAAAAAGGTAATAACTTTTATTCCTCTTACAATATTAATGTAAATACGTTTTCTTAAATACTTTTTAATCCATTAAGAATCATATAAGCATTGAAATATATGATCTCATCTTCATTAGGATTAATTCCCTCTGAAATATTGCAACATAAAACTGATATATTTTAACAAGGGCTCTAAATATCTCATAGGGCTCGCTAATGATTGATATATTTCTGATTTAAACTTCTAAGCACTTAACATTCGAAGTTAAAATTAAGTTTCTAAATCGCATAACTCAGAGATATCCCCCCCCCCTCAAAAGGAAGCATTTGAAGTATAAATAATAGCAAGTGTATAAACATATATTGATATCATTATTCAGGAGAAATATCTCAACTAAACAGAAAACAAGTAAATCCTCATGAAAAAGAAAATACAGCAAAATATAAAGTAGTATGAACAAAACTGTGTAAGTTTCTAACGTGACTGGCAGATTTTTTTTAAAAAAAAAGCAAATTATAAAGAAAAATTGTTCTGAATAATCTAAAAGTAAAAAAGTATGGTTTAAAATCATCAAAGTAATTATTAAAATATTTTTATTCGATAAATATCTCAATGAATATTGTGAATGGAGATCTTCATGCGTAATATTTTACAAATTTATTTTATTGCACAATATTTTACACTTTCATTTTTTTACTCAATTATCTAAATTCTCATTTCTTTAACTTTGTGTAATGCATACTTTATATAAAGTTTCAATTCAAGTAATGATGTTTCAGAACAGGTAATTGAACTGCCGAGCCCATTCGTTATTGAATACCACACATTCAGTTTTACCTTCACAACTGTACACTTTAAAACAAAAACGAGACATATTTAATTCAAGTTTATTTGTTAGTTGATTTTAAATAATTGAGCTTTCTCGTAGTTAATATTTTGGAGAAAAATGAACTTAATTTAGATGTAGGATTCACAGACTTTATTGTTTCCATATTCTTTATTTATTTAATTTATTTTTAGTTATTTTTTCTATGTATACATCTTTTTATCAAGCACAAATACAACTAAGAATATGTTTCAGAGATGTTTAATTTATAAACAATCAGAAGAGCCCAAAATAGTTCTTAAAGAGTTTTTGGAACTCATTCTTAAATATTTAAAAAAAAAAGCTTTGTCAAACTTTTTATGGATTTTATTTAATAGTTCAATTTTCAACAGTAAATTATTTCATTTTATTTATTCTCATTTTCATTCTATTTTTGATGACAATTTTTAATTTTTTGTAAAAACGAAATAAGAGATAACTGATTATTGGGTGAGGAAGGGTAGTAGAAGGACAAATCTTCAGATGAATAAGAAGTCATGTGTGTTTCCCTAATTACTCAGCTACTACCATTCAACCAGTGCCAAGACACTTAGTAATAGACTACAATTAGAGTTAAGAGGTTAAAATGTGATGTTTTGAATAAATTTAGACGAAAACGTTTTATTCTTTTTTTAAAATAGGGCTTTTGACATAATTTTTTGTTAGGTTTTCTTTCCTCTTTATTGAGCCGATGATAAAAAAAAAAAAACAATTGTGCGTTCATTTAAATACAAACTTTTTATACAGTATTATTTACATTAAACAATGCACAGTAAAGAATTAATCAAATTATAAGCATCAAGATAATTTCTTAAGTGTCAGAAATTTTGTAGGAAAAAATGTCACTAACTCTCATGAGGAAGAAAAGAATTTCAAATTTCAATCTAAAAATATAAGAAAACAGTAAAAGTATCTAAAAATTTGAAAGAAAGCAGTTTTGTTAAAGACATGGAAAATTAGAAAGTTCATATCTTGTAAATAGAAAACCAAACTTTTTGTGAACATTAAATTTATTTTTTAAAAATTTACTATAAAAAATGTTACATCCCTTTTCGTGAAAACTTTTCACAAAGGTACCGAATTCCTGCTGATTTATTTTAGATGGGAATGACGTGGCCGAGATAGCCTAGTGATCAAGGTAATGGACTAATGGTCGACTTATCATGAGTTCATGTCTAGTACCGTTGAAGACCCATCATACAGTGGGGCCGATGAACGTTAAATATGTGGAGGCTCAAACGTCCTCCCGTTAATGTGATGTGGAAGTTAGGAGAGAAGGGTACCAGCTAAGATGTCGTCCTCGTTACTTGACCATGGTTCAAAATTACCAAATCCGTCGCCAAAAGCTTTCGAGTAGCTGAATAGTGCGAAGTTAATATTTACTTTCTCACTAGCTGGGAATGAAACAATACTTTATAACACTTAGGATACATATTCAACTTTTTATTCCCTTTCAATGTACAATCTTCAAAAAAAATTAAGAAAAAGAGATACCCTCAATGAATTTTTTAATTCTAATTGAAGCAGGACAACATTAGTATTATTCTTAATAGTTGAAAGAGAACTAAACTATGATGTTAGCCGACAAATTATTTATCTTAATTAGTACGGTTGTGACGGGTGCTTACGCGTTTCACTAACCTTCTCATATATTCTATATTTTATTTATTTCAACCAATCTCCACCGGGAGCCAAAGCGTGATTTATGCAAATGAGATATTTTATATAAGTTCGGGTTTAGCGAGTTAGAGAACGGGGATGAAATGAAATGAAGAGGGGAATGAAATGAAGAGAGACGAGAATGAAATGAAATGAGAAAGTGTTTTTCAAGTGTAAACGTAGATGTTGTGAGTAGAGTCTATCGTACCGTTGAGGATAAAATTAGTTCATAAAAGAACTGCGAAATAGCAGAGAAAGAAGTCGCCTATTAAAGGAATCCAATCAAGATATTAAGGAAGCAGCTAGACGAACCTGCCATAACATAAGAAATCAGGTTAGTTTTATTTGTTCCAATTAAGTATAAGTGTGTAGCTGTAATTGTACGCGTCGTCCCTTCGTAGATTCAGATAGGATTCCGTCGCTCATAATTATTGAATCCTTCTCATTCTCCGCTGTGTTTTATTGTTCTTAAAATTGAATAGTATTTGTGTAATCTCTTAATTAAGAAAAGTCAATAAAAAAGATTGATTTGTTAAAATAAGTAGTGAATTATTATGCATTCAACACATTCAGATTCAGGTAATACCCGAAGGGGAGTTTATAATCTTAGAGGGTAGCGAGAGGCTACGACACTGGCGCCCAACCGAAATACCGGAATTAAAAGCAAGTGCAGGATTTAGAGTTCTGCCGGAATTATTTTTTTCGGGTAAAGAAAATGTGTCTGAGTTTATTACAAATATTGATGATAACATAGCCTACTATGAAATACCGGCGAATCTAGCGTGTGCGTGTTTAAAGGGTCATTTAATTGGGAGAGCGTTAGACTGGTTCGAGGTCATTGGTATTGAGTGTGTAAATGAAGAAGCGACTGCATTCGCAAGGCTTAAAAAAAGTTGTCGGATAGTTTTCCAGTAGTACGGAATAAATCAGAGTTAGAGGCTCAGTTTTTTTCATCGAAGCAACGGAGAGGTCAGGCCCCGTCAGACTTTATTTACCAGCTATTAAAAGTCCATAAGACTTTAAATTTGAATTATGATGAGATAAAATTGGTCGATCACATAGTAATGCGACAGGAACCCCAAATTATGGATTATTTAGAAGTTCGAAACCCCACAACGAAAGTTCAGTTGTTAGAGTTGGTAGACTGGTATGAGGAACGTCATAGCTGCAGGGAAAACCAGGGTTCGAGTAATAATTTTGCTAGACGAGGTTGGGATATGAGTAGGAATCCTGCGGAAAGAAGGAATAATGGAAATTGGAGAGATACAGGGGTCGGAAATAGACAAAATGATCAGAGAGGACTAAGCAGGGGTGCGAATAATTTTTCTCGTCGTAATTATCAAAATCAAAGATTCGAGGGAGGAAATCGCAACAACCAACCAAATCAGCGAACAGACCGGTATCAGAACCGTAGGATGGTGGTTAGAAAGGGTCCTAGGGATGATTCAGCAAAGCAGAATTGGAGGCGTGTTGATTGCAACAGCGGAAGGCAGAGAAATGCCAATTTAAACTTTTTAAGAGATCGTGTTGAAGGAGATCCTCCTAATAGAATTAAACTTAATTCATTACGGTTATCACCAGTTGATCTTCCGTATGTGCCGATTCTTTTACATGATACGTTTATAAAAGCTCTCTGGGATACAGGTGCGGAGAAGTCATTTATTTCAGAAAAAACATACCGATCATATTTTTCTTTTTGTCCTATTAAGAAATCGTTAGCTGAAGTAGTTACGGCTCAAGGGTCACAATGCAGAAATTTAGGCACAATTGAGTTACGAATTAAAATAAGGGAATTTTCGAAGTTGAGGAAATTTCATGTGATTGCTGAGATGCAATATCCATGCATCCTGGGTATTGATTTTATGTCGCATGCAAAGATAAGTTTTGATTTTGTTACGAAATCGTTAATCATTCCGGACTCGCAGATTGAAAAAGTGACAATTTCGGACGAACCGGTACGGATAGATTTATTAAAGACTAAGTTAAATGCAGGGCAAAAACAGAAGTTGGCAAATTTTAATGTGGAATGGGAACATCGCCCAGGTACGCAAAATGTAGTGGCTGATATATTGTCTAGAAACCCGTTAGAAAGTAATGAAGAACCAAAGGTGTCTTGTGCGGTGATTAGGTCGTTAGTATTATCGTCTAGAGAACAGTTGAGAGAGGAACAGAGGAATGATCCGGAGTTAGGTCATAACTTGCGGTTTTTAGAAAATCCTGACGATAGTTCCATTAATGAGTCAATGTGTAGAAAATGGTCCCGAGACTTTAAATTAATAGATGGGTTGTTATATTATGCAAAATATACAACCACACTAGGTGAATTAAGAGTATTTATACCCAAAACATTACATAAAGATGTTATGCGAGAATTCCATGACTCGCCGATGGCGGGCCATCTAGGCAAAAAGAAAACCTACTTAATATTAAAAGACGCGTGTTATTTCTCGTACATGAGGAAATACATTTATAAATATGTAGCAACCTGCGACCAATGCCAAAAATTTAATTAAAAGAACGGATTACTAGCTGGTCAATTAATTCCGATAGTAACGAATTTTCCGAATGAAATCGTATCTTTAGATTAATTAGGCCCATACCCTGCAACTAGTCCGGAACGCTATAAATTTATTTTAGTAATAAAGATAATTTTTCTAAATGGGTTAAAATAGTTCCCTTAAAAAAAGCTTCGGCTAAAGCAATTGCCAATGCATTTTTTGAGAATTATATTTCGCGTTATGGAGCTCCTGTAAAGTTAATTAGTGATAATGGCCCCCAAATGATAACCGAAGTTTTTGAGCAAGTATCTCGCAGGCTGAACATAAAACACGTTAAAACTGTGGTATATCGTCCACAAGCTAATCAACGGAAAGAGTTAATCGTACTCTTCTAAAAATGATTTCGAGTTTTGTCGCGGATAATCACACTAACTGGGACCAATTTCTGCGTGAGTTTAGTTATGCTTTAAGGACAGCAGCACATGAGACAACGGGTAAAACACCGGCGGAATTATTTTTAGGTCGAAATTTAATCACTCCATTTCAAAAATTAGTAATGGTAACTGATGGATCAGACTTAGTTTGTGGAAATATAGAAAAGTTGTTTGAAGAGGCTAGGATACATACAAAGCGTCAGCACGAGAAGTGGGCGAAATATTATAATAAGAAGAGGCGTGAAGTTAATGTGAAGGTTGATGATCTAGTGTTAGTTCAAACTCACCCGTTGAGTTCGGCAAGTAAGAAAATGGTGGGTAAATTTATGCCAAAGTTTGAGGGCCCCTATAAAGTTCTGAGTGTGAAAAATAATAATTTAGTAATATTAAAGTTTGGTAAAAGAATAACTGTTAATGTGGATCAGGTGAGAATTTACCATCAAAGAGAATCAGAGGACAGTGTTGCTGAATCGGAAATTGTGAGAAGTAGTGATCATAATGCAGTAGCATCAGACAGGTCGGATGATAGGCAGCCGAGATTAATGCAATCAGAAAGTGATGGGAATTGTCGTAGAGGATCAGAATCAAGAAATTTGGAAGGTAGTAGAGATATAGTTACGAATAGAAGCGATGGAGAGGAGGTGAGAAGGAAAAACGTGTGCGGACGGAGTCTAGTGTTTCTTCGGGGGGTGATGTGTACAATTTTAGGAAAAGAAAGCCACGTTGGACGGAGAGAGAGAAAAGAGGAAGGCCCGAATCTTGGGTTGAGAACACACAGAGGAAGAAGAGACCGGAGGCCCAGGTATCCCGGGACAAGAGAAAGTTGGCCTCGTCAATACCGTCTCGTCCCTCCAGAAAGCGGTATAGAAAGGTGGAAGAGAGGAATTCTGAAGGAACAATTCCAGGACCATCCCACAGATTCAAATGCAGTAGTTCCCGTCCAATTCAGCAGGAACGGAACTGCCCTTACAACCTTCGGAGCCGACGTTGAGTGGACAGCAGCCAGAATCAGAATCTCACAAATGGAAGGAACGCCTCAGCAGGAGCATATCAGCTTCAGCGGACTCAATGGAAGAGGAGACCCAGAAGGTGGGAGCGCAGAGAGGACAGCCCTAGGACAAGGTCATCCAGTACAGAGGCCGTGGTTGGAGACAAAGCCTATGCAGATTGGATCTAAAGACTAGCCAGGTTGTATAATTCTAATTTGTTTATTTTTCCTCTGACAGACAGTTCAGAGTATTTTCCATGTGGGCTAGTCTATTTTTTTTTTGTTTTGTTTTTTTTTTGTAAAATTAGCGTACAAAAGTCACTGCGTTGTGTGCATTTTCATATCGATTAAAAAAGCTTTTGTATTTAATTTTTTTCCAAATTGTGGAAAAACATTTGTTGAATTGCAATTGTTTTGCTACACAAAGACGAGGCTTTATATGTAAGATTACTTGTATTGTTTGTTGTAATATATTGTATGTAAAAAATGTATATATTTTTGTGTGTAATTATTAAGATGTATAAGTAGTGTCTGGTTTCGGAGCGCGGCGTAATTAGTAATACTAACAAAAACATTAACAGCGCAGCGCGATTGATTGGGAATTTTTAGAAAATGAAACCAGATAAAGGTTATTTTGTTATGAGACTATATATATATATATATATATATATATAATATAATGTATATCATATTTATGTCAATAAGAAAGTTGTATAAAAGTTCTGTGCATTTAATGTCATGTTTTAGAAAGAAAATTGACAAGGTTTCCTTTCAGGGCAGCAGTCCCTGAACATAGTGATGAGATGAAAGATTGATGTCGTACGAAGATATTATTGTAAAATTTTTTAATATTTATTAGCACTTAAGTAAAGTGCATGATCAGGGTTTTTCCCTTAAAAGAAGGTTTTCCCCTGATCTTCGCCCGAATGGGATGCACTGTAGGGAATGTATGTAAAAGATCAATAAATTAGAGTGGAGTACCCCTTTGAGTAGTCATTTCTGTGTGTTAGTTTAATTAAAGTTTCCAACTTAGTGAGTTAAAATTTTCTGCAAGTTCAGTGTTTTCAGGCATTCTAAAGTTCGTAAGTTAAAACTTTCTACAAGTTCAGTGTTTTCAGGCATTCTAGAGTTAGAGTTAAAATTTTGTGCAGGTTCAGTGTTTTTCAGGCGTTAGGTGTATTACGCGAGTTCTTTCAGGTCGTTTAGACCTTCAATAAGTCACGCTTTTTTCTCGGATTGGGGTTGTGACGGGTGCTTACGCGTTTCACTAACCTTCTCATATATTCTATATTTTATTTATTTCAACTAATCTCCACCGGGAGCCAACGTGTGATTTATGCAAATGAGATATTTTATATTAGTTCGGGTTTAGCGAGTTAGAGAACGGGGATGAAAGGAAATGAAGAAGGGAATGAAATGAAGAGAGACGAGAATGAAATGAAATGAGAAAGTGTTTTTCAAGTGTAAACGTAGATGTTGTGAGTAGAGTCTATCGTACCGTTGTGGATAAAATTAGTTCATAAAAGAACTGCGAAATAGCAGAGAAAGAAGTCGCCTATTAAAGGAATCCAATCAAGATATTAAGGAAGCAGCTAGACGAACCTGCCATAACATAAGAAATCAGGTTAGTTTATTTGTTCCAATTAAGTATAAGTGTGTAGCTGTAATTGTACGCGTCGTCCCTTCGTAGATTCAGATAGGATTCCGTCGTCATAATTATTGAATCCTTCTCATTCTCCACTGTGTTTTATTGTTCTTAAAATTGAATAGTATTTGTGTAATCTCTTAATTAAGAAAAGTCAATAATAAGATTAATTTGTTAAATAAGTAGTGAATTATTATGCATTCAACACATTCAGATTCAGGTAATACCCGAAGGAGAGTTGATAATCTTAGAGGTAGCGAGAGGCTACGACACGGTTAGCTAATTTTTAAAACCTAATTTTATTGTTCTCCTTATCTCTCTTTTCTCTCACTCTCAGTGCCTTTTTTCATGTATCTAATATCACATTATACAATTAGTTTAAATTTCAGATTTCCTAAAATTCTCCTTTAAAAGTTTTTGAACCGCATGGGCTTAAAAGAAATGAGCTCCCCAATGTTAAGTGAGAACCTCAAATATTTAACAACGTAAATTTTTCCTCAGAAATGTTTCTTTCAACGTTTTTGTACCAAACTCAAGATATTGTTTCAATTTTAAAGTGAAAAAAGAAATTAACCACTTAACTGTTTCTTTTTCTGTCATATTATGTAAAAAAATAACACATTTTTTATAAACATTTTTATGATGAAATCAATTGTATAAACTCAAATTAGCATAGTCAGAAATGCTATAAATACTGAATTTAAAGAATTATGCTAATTTTTATTTTCATTGAAAAAATATATTTTTCCTTAAAGTTGGCTTTTCTCTGAAGAAATAAGCTAACTCAAAAGAACACCTTACAAAAATTTAAATTAGAATTAAAAAGATAATATTGTACTTACAGTTAATTATTCTTTTAAAATTCTGTTTTTGTGTAGTAAATTTTAAAACAGGGAGACAAGCATAGTCGAATATAGCAATGGAGACAAAAATATCGTGTTTCTTTTTTCACCCGTTTTCCCAAATCATTTCTTTTCGAACAACACAAAACATTGCCTAGTTGGTCTCAATTTTTTGTCATACGGTGAGAAGAATCACTTCTAAAAGTTTTTTTCTGCATAGCATAAAGGACTGGGTAAAACTTCTGGTCGCCGTCCTTTTCTATTTACCACCCATTTTTTTCAATAAGGCAATCTATAATATCAAGCCTGAAATTCAAAATGAGATAATTTTCTCCCAGTCTCTTATATAAAACGAAAGTATTCCGCAATGATGTACCTAAAATATGGAAGATTATTTATTGCCTCTTTTTTTTTTGTTATTGGGTAACTTGTGAAATAATGATCGATTTTATCTTCTACACAAGAGAAGTCCGGTAACAAACTTTCATTACTTCCAGAATAATTTACAGAAATTTTAGACTCATTACCTGAGTCAATAACAGAATTTTTTCTATTATGAGCCTTCCATAATCACTCATTTTTCTTCCATTTTAAGCTCCAAATTTAAAAGAAATAGTGTTTGTAGTTTGCGGTACACCGATCTAGTAAAAAGAAAATTCCCGCCTTATCTAGTCTAAAAGAATGCAGTAAAACCTAACCTCTTGAAACCGGTTTAGACATTCTTTCGTAATCTATCTTTACTCGACTTTTCGAAACATCTGTTAAAACATTGCACACCAAACGAGCAAAAAATAAAGGCAAATCAGTAGATTAGACTAGAAAAAAGTTTTGCCCGAGCGGGAAATGGAATCAAGGAAGTACATTTCAAGTGCCCGAGCGGTGTTCGGGGAAAACAGGAAAGTGATTAATAATAAAAAATATTTATTATATACAATTACAAAAAAGGAGGATCTGAACACCTCAAAACTTTATATATTTCAATTTTTCTTGTCGTAAAATTTATAAATTCAGTATTCAAAGCAATCCTCTTGAAAAAGTTAGTAAATTATCGGAGTTTAAGCTTGCGACTGATATAAAATGTACTAACTTATAATTTTTTTTATTAGCGATTCACCTGTCACGCAGTATTTAAAAGCGTAAACAAATGTTTGTGCTAACAATCTACTATATAGTTAATTTTACCATGTTTCTTTCTCTGAACTAATAAGCAAATTCTAATGATATTTAAAATAAGAATTATAAAATTCGCTAAATGAATTTTTTTTTACAAAAATCAATTATCTATGTTATTTAATTTAATTGATCAATCCACTATGATTATAATAATGCTTGCTTCAGTTTTTGTAACTGCAATAAGTATTATAAAATTCTTAAAAGGATATCTTCCCTTCTCTCTCCCTTTTTTTTAACGACTGTTCTATACAAACGCTTTAGAATTCCCCTCAAATTCGACGTACATAAAATAAGCCTCTCCTCCCTTCAACTTCAATTTCGCTATTTCATTGACTTTTTTATTCTGTTTCTGATAAATTTCAAATCTGCACTGTCTTATCAACAAAAATCAACCTTTCTTTCCTGGAGTCCTCCCTTACTTCATTTTGGATACACCTGTGCTAGGCTTGATACAATCTGCTTCTGAAGCAATTGCATCAGAAAAGGAAAGATCTTCGCTTTAAATTACACTCCGTTTTAATCTCTACATCTTGTGCGCAATGGAATACAAACATACACTCTTTTTCTACTCTTTTCTACAAATTTTTTAGCGTTATCTTTTCATAAATTTTAACCGTGACTTTTTAGCACTAACATTTAACTTTTAATGTTATTTGTTACAATGAAATTGATGCAATTTTATTCAACTGGATGTTTTTTTAATTGATGTCTTGACAATGCAAAGAGAAATTATATCTGCAGGGCTTGCATAAGAGTTTTTGCATAACTTACTCTTTTTGGAAAACTTTAAATTTAGACCAATATAATAAATCTATCTCGCTTAATAATTCCTCTTGGTAGTGTTTGCGGTGATTACATTAAAATCTTAAGCTCGTTTGGCATGTTAACGGTATTGGAAATATTTTTAAGTGTAAAATCATGATATTATGATAAAATTTATTTAAAAACTTGTTTTTCTGTTTATGAGTCAACAGACATAGAACTCCTTTTTCGACTTCAATGATGAACAATTTTTTTGTGTGCAGAAATGTAAGTTGATGTAATATTTTTCATTTCTTAAATCAATCGCTACTATTTTTATAAATATGATGAGAAAAAAAAACTCGTAGATTACTTTTTGAAAACATGTGTTTGTTAAGCTCGACGCTATAGTTTTT
>BMAO01028716.1:0-18438 GCA_019973975.1 Trichonephila clavata
TTGTTACAAATCATTTCCGTTTACTCATACTTTAAATTCAACAGAAAAGGAAACACTATTCCTATGGATACATTGATTCCTTAGTTTCTTAATTCAATAATATGTTTATGAATTTTATTAACATAGATGTACTTTTGTACATTATTTATAACATTTGAAAACAGTAACATTTTTGAATAATTTAGTGCAACAGAAAGGTAAGCACAAAGGTCCTCTTTTGTTACGACACACAGCTCAAAAGACTGTTTAAACCAGTGCCATGGTAATACAAATTTTCGGTATAACTTTCCAATTTTCATGAATAAACTTATTTGCAAAATGCTAAAATTGTTATTAAAATAATTTTATAAATAACTTGACAAAATACTACTGACATAGGATTGCTGTGCATCCTATGTCATAGTAACTGTGAACTAGTAACTTAAAAAACTGTGCATAGGATTCTTTTTAAAACTTTTTATAAATTTTAACTTAATAAAATCAGAGAAAACATTAAAAAAAAATTGGCAGTTATAGAGACTGCCAATAGAAGTGAAAACTTAGAACTTTTAGTATTAAAATTTGAAATTTCATAATGTTTGAATTAAAATTATCAACATCAATCTGGTTTTCACATCTATTGACACTTCGAGCAACAACTAAATGCATGTTTATATGGTTTTTTATTATTCAAATATGTTACGGGCTGTACTAGATCATGACAAAATATAAATACAATTCCATTGAAATAACAATCAATATACAATCATATTATTTATGGATAGTATTTGTATTTACTTAAATTTCAATGTACTTGATATTTAACATTATTTTAATTGTTTGCATCATTGTCATCATTAATTTCAACAATACTTAGACTTTTTGTACTTTCAATTATTTCATTTTGTTCTAAAAAAGATACAATAGGCTTATGGTAACTAAAGTAAGAAAGGAAAATGTTTGATTCAAGTATCGCGTAAAAACCGCATCGATTATCGTTTTATATTTTGTAGTACTGAGTTTTCGATCATTGGACATATTTAAATTAAGTGTTTCATTTAGAAATTCAATTAGTGGTAGATTTTTATCATCTGCAAAGTTAATATTGAAGTCTCCACTTAAAATCATTGGTACATTATATTTTTCGCCAAATCTTTTTTCGGGTATTTCAGAACCTTCTTTTGTATAAATCATCAAATTTTCGAATAAAAAGTGTTGTATCTGTCTCACATATTTTTCAGGCAAAATATAAACGGCAACCATTAATATGTATTGCCCATTCTCGGAATCGCAACGAGCAATGCACAGTATATACACAATGAACTTTTCACTAAATCCATTGAATTTCACTTTTAGATATACACAGCACTATACGTCAGCTGTATAGCTACAGATATACTTCTATAAGTATGTCGGTGACACGAACGCATGAGATTTCCCACATTCAAAAAGTGTCTTAAGGTGAACTGCACACTGCGCATGCGCCAGTCAGAGCATGTCAGTGACGCGAACCCATAAGATTTTCCCCTACCAAAAAGTGCCAATGCCGCTATATAAAGAAGTTTTCACTTCAAAAATATTGTGTCATGACTTTTCATGAAACTGAAGTCTTCAGTCTCATTTAGTATATGTGTAAAGTTTTCATTTTACTTAAAATTTAGCATTTTGTATTAAAAATCTCCACAAAAACATGACTTTCCACATTTGTTTATCACTATAGTTGGACTCTACAATAAAAGTAACAAAAAATTAAAAACTGACAAGGAAAGAGAAGTAAAGGAATTAAGTACATTTATGTAAGGAGAAACATCAAATGATCATGTTCAAACAGATTTAATTAGTGCATAGTGAATGGGGAGGAATATTAATAGGGAGTTGAGTGTTTTGTAACCATGATCTATGGTGTATGACTATACATAAGAAAAAGTATTAACAAACCTACTGTTGTCAGACTGGATGATGTTTCAACAAGCTTAGAAAGCCACATACTGGGTTTACATTCAGCATTCAAACATTATTACTGTGCTTTTGTTGTTATTTCTATTTCTCTGGACAACTTTTGATTTATTTGTGGTGAATATTTGGAGAAAAATATACAAAAAAGCATGATGATATTGTCAAGAAAGCTTATTTGAAGGACTGACATATTATTTTCTAGGAGAAGGACATCAGCATTTTCTTGGAATCAGAAAATTAGGCCTTTTTAAACTAAACTGTTGGGATAGAGATAAAAAAACCTCTACTATTACCTGAAATCTGACTTTCAAGGAACAGGCATAGAGAGAAAGTTACTCAAAGGAAAAGATTTCTCCAAGGAGAGAAATCTAGTTTTGAGTAGTGATGTTCAAGAACTAGTGAAGTACTTTGAAATATGATTTATTTGGATAGTGCTTATTGACATTGATTCATGTAAAACTAGGCTCAAAGCAGTTTTGCTGCAAAATGAAAATAACTTGCATCTCTTCGTATGGAAGACGTAGTGTTTATATAGGGGGGGGAAACTATGTTTTGGTTATGATTCTTGAAAAATTAAATTAAGAACATCTGTGGATGGTATATGGAAACTTCAAAATACAACCATGTTGTTAGATCAGCAGGCAAGTCATACAAAATATCCCTGTTTTTTATTTTGTAGGACAATAGTGGCATCAGACAAAAACTGACAGGCCACAACCAAAACACCTTAACACATGGTGGGGCAAAAAACGTGATTAATACAATTTTGGTTCAACCAGAAAAAGTTTTATTATTTCCTCTTCATATTAAATTTAGAAGAAGCAGTCGATTACAACACTGCTGAAAGATAGGTAATGTTTCAGATATCTCCCTTTAAGTTTCCCAAACAACCTGAAGCCAAGTTGAAAGAGAGAATTTTTATTGGCCTTGACATGCAGAAACTTAGATCTGATTCCCTCTTTTTGGAAGCAATGAAAGAAAAGAAGCAACTGTTTCAAAAATCCAGAGAACAGTTTTTGGGGTATTACAGAGATTTTGTTTATAAACCCATTGCACAAGAAATGGTAGCTGCTATAAAGCTTTTGGGTGATCTTAAAAATGTATATTTCTTACACTTCTATACTGAGTACTTTCCTAAAACCTTGACAGCCTAGATAAAGAGTAGGGAGGAAAATTTCAATAGGTGTGGGCAATACCAAGGCAAATGAAACATCAATATTCTATCTGACAAATATTGGATGCTTAAGTGAGAAACTGAAGTTGAAAAGTGAAAATCAGTTTGGAGAACCATCAAAAAGTAGAAAATTTTTTAACAGAAAACAAATTTGTGAGTATATAAGACAAAAAACTTGTTCAATTAGTTATAAGAAATAATATTTTTAGTTCATGTACAAAAAATAGAGGTTCTTTTATAAATTATTGTATGCTTCATTTTTGGACAAAAAAGAAAAGTACATGATGGAGGGGAGGGGAAGAGAAAGAGGATAATTTTTAAAGCCAGCATACTTTAAAACATATAATCCAGCAAAAGGCATCCTATGCAAGAGTAAAAAACCTTTTTGGCAGACCGAGTACTTAAAAAATCCCAGTTATTTTTACTGAATACACATACATAAAGTACCACTTTATGCCAATGTTACCATTGATAGCTCTTTTTTTATTGCACTAAATATAGTAAAATTTTTTCTTGAAAGTTAATTTCAACAGCCATTCCATTTTAGTGAAGATTTTGTAAAAAAAATATCAATAAATATATATTTGTAACAGATTAAATTGAATGCACATATGAATCATGCTGAGAAGCCACAGCAATGCAATAGGAATCACAAGTCATTAAATTGAATATAGTGTAGGACATTTTTATTTCTTTCTGCAGTGGACATCATAATGATTGTTTTCATGCATGCAAAATGAATTGACCTGCTGTGCTCTCACAAGAATGTTTATTTCATGAATTCTTTTTTACTAAACATGAGTGACATTGCTGTATTATTCTTTTGTGTCTGTGTGGAGAAACTAGCTAACACAAATAACTAAAGCACTTAATTTTTGAGTTAATGAGATTATAGGAAAAGTTTTATATTCCAATCAAGCATAAATTTAAAAAGTGAGAGTTTGTTTTTTAACAAAAATTGCAAGGGTTATCTTGCAAGAGCCTCTTAAACACTGCATTTAATTCAGAGTTAATATTTGTAAACAAAGGTAAATAAAGTATTTCAATGAAAAATATGAAGATTTCCAGATAAAATGTCAAACAATTTCCAGAATGATATTATACTTTGAGTATATACATAAAGTATACATTTTAAACATGCATAGATATTCTTTGTAAATTCAATAATAAATATTTAAAACAAGCTTTTTTTATTAATTACAATATTTAAAAAACTCACATTGATTTTTACATACCTGAGCCATCCTCATTGATATCAACAGATACAACTCCTAAGGCATGACCTTCAAATACATGACGAAGATCTATTTTTTCTTCATCCCTACAACCAAAAAAAAAACAAACAAAACATATCAGTTCATATTGAAACTAAAATAATTCATGACACAAAACATATGCAAAAACTCCAATAGAAATATTTCTCCTGAGGTGTATATATTTAACATAAATTTTAAACATGCATGTAAAATTTTAAACAGATATAAAATATTTTTAAAATTTTTTTTTAATTTTAGAAAGTTTAAGCTCAAAAGATAATCAACTATTGAATGAAGTTTATTTAAAAATACAGAAGGATCAATATTTATCATTCTAAATATCTACTAATGAAAAAAGACAAGACTTAGTTTACCAATTTCTTTCAAAACATCATAAACCAGGGTTTATTACTTATATCCATCTTTAATTTGAAATTTCAAATTAAAAAGAAAAATAATAATTAATCTTCATATATTTTTTACATAATTTTAAATAAGCTTTTAATCAGAATTCAACTTTAGAATAAGACAATGAAAATATATCCATAAATTATGTTCCAAAGTGTAACATCATATAATGCATGTAATGTTAAATAAATATAATAAAAACTGTTTGTTTAAACGTACTATAAATAATATTATCTTTCATTATTATTGTTCTTTTAGGAGAAAAAGTAAACAGAAGGGAATAGAAACTTCAACAAGTATCAATAAATTTCATACCAACTAAAAAAAATTTTTTTTTCTTAACCCCTTAACAATCGGATAATTTTGAAGAAAACGGTCCTAAAAGTGCCTATTTTTTTTTATTCAAGAAAATTATATAAAACTAAGTACATGTTCAATAATGCATTCATTTTTAATTTTTTGATTAATTTTTAGCTTGAAATACGAAATTTAATTTTTTAAGTAAAGCAAACATTTAGGGTTATAATCACTGAATGTTGGCTTTTCAGCAAAGATGAAAAATTAAAAAAACATGTGTTTTAAACATAAATGAATTTTATTACACTTTTGCATAATATAAATAAACGTAGAAATTTTTTTTGGGAGATAAATTTCAAAACATGAGATGTAAAGGCTGAAATCACAAACTGGACAGTAGTACAGAGTTTCCTTTCTGCATTTCTTATTGTTTTCATCTCTTTTGGAACAACAAACTTTGCATTCTCTTGATGGTTGTTACTTCTTATCAGTAGGAGGTATCTGTCTAATAAAATGTCTTTTAATCAAATAGTTGGGGTTATTCTCCAAATTCGGGCGACCTCTTTTTGCAGTTGTTTCTGATATAGAATACCTTTCAATAAGTTCATCTACTAAAGATAAACGAATATCAAATGTGATTTTTTGCCTCTATGTTTTTTATAAATAAGGTACTAGTTCACAATAGTTTGATCTAACAAATAAAAAAATATTTTCTTATAGTACTTCTTACCTTGTTTTCAAGTAATTCAATAATCTCCAATACAATGTCTACTGCTCCGATATTTTTACTGTAGTCAGTGACAAAAAAATATACTAAAAGTATAATCCGATTTACTTCCTGACTAACTGTATAATGTATACAATATTAAAAGAATATATTTATTTTTTATCAGTTTTTTTTCTCCAGAATTTTTGCCCATGTTTCTATGAAGAGCTCAGCTGTGTGTGTACTTGACCTAAGATTAAAAAAAAACGTATCGCTAATATATATGTTTGTTGTGCTGATATTATTTAAAAATAAATAAATTATTATCGCTTAACATGTTAAAATAATCGGGTGCTGCCATCTGGTGTATAGATTAAAAAAAACCCAATATTCTGGGCTTAAGAAATAGATTGTTCCAAGCTTTTATGACAAGTTACTTTTCAACACTCCAGCCCAGAAATATCACGGGCACGAGGAATAGAGAGGGAAATTTCACCCTGTGAATTTGACGGGAGCGAGAGGCAAGGGGTTAACTTAATTTTTTTGCTGCATACTAAATTTTAATTTGATCAGTTTTAAAATGATTATTTCTGAAAAAAGGCAGGTTTGTTTTGAGAGAATTAAGAGTCGTAATTATTAACAAATGAAATAATTGAAATGTTAGATTTATAGAGTTAAACAATCTCATTCCTCTCTGTGAATCTTTTTATTCAATTCTAAAATTAGGTGATTTTACAATGCAGCAGAGAGTAGCCCAGCTTAATATGAACATTAATACACTTTGTAAATTATGAATGTTTAAATAAATTTATAAAATGAATGCTTTATATCAAAGTCTGAGGTAAAAGTTAGTTGCTCAACATAACTTAGCATAAAAAGGAAACATGCCATGCTTAATTAACGATCATAAACATTAATAGTGCACAAAAAAACTTCAATTTTTAGTGATATATTTAAAAGCAAAAAGTATTTAAAATTTACAAAAATATACATAAAAAAAATAAGTAATAGCGATACTAAACTACTAGCAGGTACAAATCAATGCTATTTATTTTTCAACAATCATACCGATTGTTATACTAAGTGTGATGAAGCTTATTACAAATTGTATTGTAACAATTTGATAAATAAAAAATATTTTAATAGTATAAATAAATTAATATTCGTTTTGTAAAACACTAATAAAAAAACATGTCCTTAGATGCTTACCATTTCCATGATTTCACCATATCATCAACACCCCCAGTTACAATATGATTAATATTGTCACGCTGTCCTTTCTTCCATGCACAGCACCAAATACTGTCATCATGTGCTACACAGAAATATAATTAAATAACTAACATTTATATCTAGTAAATACAAGAAATAAACATATAACTAGAACAGAAATTCAGGTTGTTTTTAAAAAAATGTTACATATTTTTTAATAGAGAAAAATATAACATTCATAATAAAACTGCTCAAGGAGGAAATAAAAATGTGGATGTGTTTATGTTATTGGTGGTATTTATGTATTATTTTAACTGGAAATCAAAACTAAAAAATTGATTAAATGATTTGTCAATCCTATATAAGCTTTTTAAAGAGGAAAATAAATTAAAAAAAAAAAGGAAACATATCAATTTTTAATTAATTAATATTTAATTAATAAATTCTTTTGAGTTTTAATCAGAATACAGCATTGACAAAAAAAAAGTGATAAATACATGAACTTAAATTCAACTGTGTAATGACAAAATAGAAGAATTTGAACAAATTTTTCAGTAAAATGAATATATTTCCAAAGCCACATGAATTATAAGGATAATAAGCTGTGAAAAATCAATACAATTTATAAATTTAACCAAAGATTGTGTCATTCAAAGTATTCAATAACAAGCCAACTTTAAAGACTACAGATAATTGCTGAATTTAAAAGCAAATATAAATTTTACAAGCTCCAAATAAATAAATATATATATATATATTCAAATATTGGTTGGAATTAAAACTAATAAATGCAAAAATTTTAAAAAATTGATACAATTCTTTATGAAATGAAATCATACAATAAAAAAAGCCACATCTTAAATTATTTTATTAAATAGGAAAAAAATAATGGCAAAACCAAATTTTACTATAAATCTAATTAAATATTATACATACTCAGACATATGGAAAAGAGACAAAATTTACCTGTCCCTTTGCTTTTTTGGTAAAATATAAAATTGAATTTCAAAAAGTAATAGATGTAAAAGCTGGTTTAATAAAAAGCTGCTAGAAATTTAACCATTAAATATTTTTAAAATGCTTTTTTCTCCCCAGGACAGAAATATACTATCATTTTTAAAAATTATTTATAGAATCTTATAAATAAGAAAAAAATATTTTCATTCTGTGATGATCTGAATTAACTACTTTTAATTATAATAAAAAAAACTCAATTTGATGTGGAGTAACAAGGACAATTTATTGGATTTTAAAATATTTTCATTTCCAGGACAAATACTCCTTTTTCAACATATTTTGTTTTGCTCTTTATACATCTTTTACATGAATCATAGCAATAATTCATACAATCAACAGAAATCTCAAGCTATTTTTTACCCTTCATTACAGAAGGTAGTTTATAATGGATAGAAAGTGAATAAATGACATAATGAAACAATCATAGAATGAAACTAGAACATTGATTTAAAAATTGCTTGATGTATAGACTATTTTTTCAAAAACTAATCTTGCTGCCTTATTTATAATAAAAACTGCTCTCATTATTTTAAAAAAACAAAAAATAAAATTCTGAAAATATAGGCATATTAAAAATGCCTTAAAAAAGATTATATAGGATATAATAATGTAAAGAATAGTACATGATGGAAATAGTTTTTATTTGTTAGTTGATACAACAAAACAAGACATACAGAACACAGTATATTTAGCTTAAAATAAATACAAAAATATTAAAAATGCACATAAAAATAATAAATTTTCTTGAGATATGCATATTCATTAAAACAAAAGACAATTTTTGTAATCAAATAATTCAAAGAATGGATTACACGAGGGGTTCTTAAACTATTGCGTGCTGCCTCTTAACGTATCAGCCTGGCATCATGGGCCCCTTAAATTTTGAACACCTCTCTTTGACTCACAACATATGGTGAATGATTTAGAGGTTTCTCAATAGTCCTAAGATTACCTCTGCTATTTATACAGACTTTTTTAACACTTATTTTTTTTCCTTTAAGAAAACAGTAAACATCTAATTATACATTCATATAAAAAATTAAAAAATACAAGTTTTAGGTAAAGAAATAATGTAGGTGCAAATAAACAAATAATACAGCAGTAATTCGATTAGGAAGTCAAGATGGATGCACTCATTATCCTATACCCATATTTTAATAGCATTGTATTTTAATTCTTGCACATGTGTTTCTATTCTATATATTTTTTTGAAATATTATATTTTAATAATGGCTATGTATCTGCAAAAATAAAACTGAATTTTTTTGATAGAAATGCATTTTTTAGTAAATATTTTTATTGGGAACAGTTTAGTGATCTAGTTTAGAAAAACATGCGTTTCAATTTTTCAATGAGGTCTTTCAGTCTGTAAAAAAGGAAAATTGTAACATTATATAAGAGACCTTCACCGACCCCCTAGAAAGGCACTGCAGACCCTGACGATTCGGGAACCACAGTTAAAGAACTGCTGGATTACACAATACATCATCTGTAGTACATACAATATTATGTTTAGTAAAATTGAATTTATAGCGAGTTTAACAATGATTTATGAAATACCTGCTAGTTTGATATCACAGGGCATCGCGCCAAATTGTTGTTTATGTTCGCCAAGATGGGCGATAACATTACAATATGGTTACCTTGATATTTTTATCGTCTGGCGATGTGGTTGCCATGGAGATAACATATATTAGAAATAATTTTTATTGGTTCTATTCCCGGGGTAATCCTATTAATTTCAGAGGATTTTATTTTGATTTCTTTTACAATTTAACCATTTTCATTGCAATCCCGAATCAAAATATATTTCAGTCTTCTGTTTTATTTAATGCTATTTTCAAATATGGATATTTCTAATATCATTGGTGAGAACTAGGATATTTTTTAAAAAAGAATGAGTGTTATATTTTTAATTATTTCTATAAATCGTTTATTTTCAATTTATTTTACTTTTTAATAATGTTTTTTTTTCGTTTCTTGTTCGATGAAATTTGTTGAAGAAATTTGCAGTTTTCGAAAAATAGCAAGCTTTCAATACTTTTTAGTTGCTATTCATTATCAATTTTAATATATATTATGTAATTATTTTATTAATAATATAAAAATACAATAATTAGAATGTGTAATAATCATAGAATATACGTTATTTGTAATAATTGTTATTTTATAAATATTATTACATGTGTTATTTATTTATAATTATTTTATATATTTCTAAGTATTATGTTATTTATTTATTATTATTACGTTATTTATTTACATTTATTATTTTGTTGTTTTTTATAATTATGTTAAATGAGTACTCTTGTATTTGCACGATTCTTATTATATTACAATAGGATTATTCTTTTTTATAAAATCTATTAAACTATATTACGTGATTATTATTATATAAAATAATAAAAAGTAATACCACATGAATATCTAATAATTATTACTATATTTAGTATTATATATGAATATTATATATATATAATAATTTCTATAACATTATATTACAAGATTATTGTATACTGCATAATATTACTATTAGTAAATATGTTTTTTTTATAATATTGATATTAATTATTTACTGATCTTGGTTAGTCTCAATCTATTCCTAAATTCTTCATTTGAAATCGATTTTAATGTTTTTCAAAACAGTTCTTTAAAATTATTTTCCTAACGAGTCTTACTGCTAGGCCGCCATCTTGAATTTCATTCCAACAGCATGCGCTCCTTGGCGTGATTCTTTATCACGCCAAACAGCGTCTGGCGCCGTGCCCCGTGATATCAAACTAGTTTGGAAACCAAACAATATTGTAGAAGGAAAATAGCACTCATTGTTTACACACATTATATATTTCTACTTGCATAAAAATACATTTTTCACCTATTTTATTTTAGAAATTCTAAGCAACTAATGACATCTTTCTAAATATTTCAATCTTCTTAACTTTTTAAAAAAAAATGGCAGGAAATAAAACACTCTCAGATGAATAAGTAAAAATACAATATAATTATTGCATCCAATATACATTCACTTCATACAATTTAAAACAAAACAACAATTAATAAACTACCTTTTAATGTACAATTAAAATTATTATTTTGAAAAATTATAAAAGTATTATACATCACATTTATTCATGTTAAATATAATTCACTTACCCTGTTCTTGCTTAAATATAATTGAATACTAGAAAGAAAGAAAAATCATTTAAAAACCCTTCATACAGTTCAATAACATAGAAAAAAAATTTACAAAAATCATATAACCTTTTTAACATATGTTTATAAATATATTTAAAAAAGAAGACATGTTACCATTTTAAATTACTTCAGACAACAGCTTTATTTGAAAAGGCAGAATCTAAAAATAAAAAAAATTAGAAGAGTTCAGATAATATTCTTATTTGATGAATCATTCTATGAAAAATGTTATAAATGTTTTGGAAAAAAAATTTTTTTTTTTGTTTAAAATTAATTTATTTTAATACTTACCAATGGAAATTACACAGCTAAAGTATTTTATTTAAAAAAAAAAAAGAAATTTATGCAAGCAAATTCAATTTTTAATTTTGTGCCTCAGTGGAACAAATCATACTCTCTTTCTATATCTAATGCATTCAGAATTTTTCAGAACTATAATGAACTGATATCCTTCTTTTGACAACAAAAACCCCTGTCATACAGAACAAAATTTAATTTGAACAATCAGTTGATAATTGTAAAAAATATTGCTTTGACATCAGGAACAAACAACAGTACAAAATTTCAGAATTCTAGTACAGCGGAAAATGAGTGAAAATTTGTTACGAATTATCCTTTTGAAAAACATGAGAGTTAAATAAATACTTTGGTATTACCACGACCTGTCAATGAAAGTTTTTAAAATTATGCAATGTTTCAAATTTTGATAATCTAATTTAGGTCTAATTTTAAGTAAAATCTCTAGATTTTGTTCCAGCAAATAACTTTTTGCTAGGTTAATCAAAAAATAACTCCCCTCAAAGCCATACAAAATAGAGAGCACAGATTTAATAACATTCATAACAAAAACGTAGAAGTTTATGTTGCTACATACAATAAGAAAAATTAAAATTTGTTTAAATGCCACATCACAAAAACACTAGAACAATTAATTACTGAAAATTACAGCTATATTGAGATTTCTAAATTAAATATATTTGTCTAAATTGCGGCGTTACAAGCTTAGGATGTCTTTTTTTTGAATAATTTAATATCAATTCACTTTCTGACAAGAACTGTCATTTGGAATGCAATGTGAAAACTACATTAGAATAAAAACAATGCATAAAAAGAGTTCTTCGAATAATTTTTATAAAACAATATTTGGAACTAATTTGATAGTGGTACATTGCGATTTTTCAGCCAAAAAGTTGCAAAATTTGTACCGGTATCAAAATAGTTCCCAATATTTATTCTATGTTTTTATAAACTGCTTACAGCATGCTGCAATTCAAATATAAAACGTAGCAACAAAATAGAAAAAAATAATAGTCAAGTGAGAATTAATATAATTATTTTGAATGTAAGCAACAAATTAAAATTTTTTACATACATCAACAAATCTATCGGCATAAGGTATAAACAATAAACATAACACGCTGAAGAAAGCTGCATGGAAGTTCGAAATTCATTTTACGCGTACTTTGCCAACGTCAACACATATTGACATAATATCTTGGGCTCAAATTTTGCTAAGTTGTGATATTGAATCTATCAAAGAGAAGTGAGTGAGAGTGAGAAAATATTAACGTCGCGACGTTAATATTCTCTCATATTATAATATTGATATTATAATAATTTAATATTGAACAGTGCGACCAGCTACACAAGGGTTTTTGGCGACGGAAGTCGTAATTTTGAACCATGGCCAAGTGACGAGAACGACACCTGAGCTGGCAACCCTTCTTCTAACTACCACACCACACTAATGGACTCGAGGTTGTTTGAGCTCTCGACAGATTTAACGTGCATCGCTCCCTTACACGGTGAGTCTTCAGCGGTACTGGGCTCAAACTCATGATATGCCTGCCACGCGACCGTTACCTTGGCCACTAGGCTACCGCAGCCACGCTCTGAATTGGCAATCCTATGCTTCGTTTCATAAATGTCACCAACAGGTTGCAATATAATACGCGTAAGTACCATTTTTATTTACTTATAAGACTACTGGACTAAGAGATTGGTTTACTTATAAAAGGCTAGCTTCGAGCATAGAAAATTATGAATCCTATTTATAAATTCATTAAGCGATGGCTACGCTCACACATAACATATTGGAGGAATGTTGCTGTCAGTGACATGCTGCAATGCAAAGTACATAGAAATAAACGACGTCTCCTCTTGAGTTATATCTAACTTATATGCGGCAGTGTTTCCCTAAGTATGGTACGCGTACTTTCAGGGGTACGGGAAGAGTTTGGAAGGGGTACGCGTTACATCGGAATTCGGTGGGGAAATGCACTGTACCGTGCTTAACTGCGCCTAATTCTACTTTCTCCTGAGTCAAATCAAGATAGTCTTGTGAGGCGTGAGATGGTCCGGTAGGACACTGCGGGATTATACCTCACTTTCCCGTTACAGACGGATTCTTGAAAGATAAACATGAGGAGTGTTCTTTTTGTTAAACATTACATTCTGGTTACAAATGCAACGTGTGTATCCGGTTTTAACAGAAAGAGTTATTAAATACACACCTTGCCTTTTTCAATTTCATATTAATGTGAATTTGCTTTTTCAGCATTTGTAGAATTAAGTCGAACAAGTAATATATATAAAACAAAATTAAAGTCAATTCCTACTTAGGCCAACAAAGAAAATTTTTATTTTATAGCTACTTTTTATTAAATAATTACATTTAATTTAAATATGTACATACATATAACGGACTCACAATATTAAGTGGCAAAATAGGAAGCGATTTTCCATTTTCCTTTCTATATAGGGTGTGTTGGACTATTATTTTTGTTTGTTACTTTTTTCATCAATTAAATTTAATTATTCCAATAATAATAGTATAGTGAAAAGAAATCATATTCTCAGAAATTAGGCAATCCCAGGTTGGATTCGAACCCATGACCTTTAGATTAGAAGTCCATTGCGCTACAGGCACACAACGAGCGATTTTCCCTTTTATATATGGAGCTGTACTATTATTTTTTGTTACTAATTATTCATTAATTAATGAATTAATATTTGAAAAAATTGTATTAACATCAAGTGTCTTCCTCTAGAAGTTTAAAAAAATGTATTTGAACTTGAATGGATGAATAGAAAGTATTTTATTATGATTCGAAATTTGAACAAGACATATATATGTTTGGAGAGTGTGAACTAGTAGTAGAGGAATTGAAAAAGAGGAACAAACTATTGGACGTGGAATCGTATCTCAGATTAAAACTAATAACCAGGGAACCAAATTTAACATCTGTCGTCACAGTACAAGCAATTTCATATTTCTCATTAATCAAAATAAATATTATTTATACTATAACTTTTATTAATATTTTGTTATGAATAATTTCATTTTTCTTTTCTAATTATTTTGTGTATGTTGTGCTAATCAAATGTTCGTGAACGCTGGTTTCGAGTTTTTACAAGAACGATGCTACCTATTGGACTGTAATTTGGTTTATTTCGAGACGGTGCTATTCGCACGCTGTTCCAAGATGGAAGCTACAACAACAACTGGTGCGGAGGGTTACATCAAAACATTGGCGGCAGTTCTCAGTCGGTGGATGGCATTCGCGACAAAGAATAGACACAATTGCGGACTGAACAGTGTACGTCAATATATATATATTATATTTATTTTTTATATATATTATATAATATTTATGTATATATTTGATTGTTAATAAAATACATTAATTTTTTGACGAGGTGTAAGCGTTACGAAAATGATAGAAGGGGTACACATATGTCAAAAGTTTGGGAAACACTGTTAAAGGTATCAAGAACAAGGAATCAGAGAAAATAATGACTATAAATGTATCCTTAGATATTTTGCGATGAAATTTTCTTTCCGAAAAACAGTGAAAATTGTTTAAGTTATTATACTCTCCAACCCCCACAAGATTTCGACTTTTGTGTTACTTATAGTAGTACAGTAACAAAATATTAAGCAAGAAGACAAATAAAAAAAAAGTTGAGCTATATATGCTATTGAAATTAAATCGATGTTTTGATCATAAGTTCTACTTCACTTCTATACATAAAGTTTTCACATCAATAAAATTTAGAATTTTATATGTGAAAAGAAAACATTGTTGATTTTTTATTCAATTACATGATAAAATTCATGAATGCAAGCAAAAACCAATACAAGAAAATAGGCAAAAAAATGTTTAATTATTACATATTATAAATATATGAACTAGCAGCGCCCACATGTATATCTGTACAATATAAATGATTTGTATATGAAATAAAGAATACCTATATGTGTATGAAAGAGAAAGATGACTCACTCATCAACAGTTCTCCGGAACTATTAGACCAACAGATTTGAAATTTGCAGTCATGGTCCTTTTGTTGTGAAGAGACCCGCTATATATTTTAATATAAGAGCCCGTTTTGCGAAATTCGACTCACAAGGTGGGGGGGGGGAGTTATGTGGGAGTTGTAGACTAATATTCATTTTTCAATCTGTTAGATTTACAGATTTCAAATTTGTCAGACATAGTTCCCTTGTAGTATAGAGATCTGCTAAAACCGGGTTTTGGTAAAATTCGACTTATAAGAGGGTTACGGGGGCATTAATGATTAAAATTCCCGTTTTCGGTCTATTAGATTTACAAGTTTCAAATTTAGCAGGCATGTTTCTTTTGCTTAATAGAGATCTGCTAAGAGCGGATTTTACAGTAATAGATTCCCTAGAACGGGAGAAGGGGTGTTTTGGGCATAAAGGATAAAATAATTCCCCTTTTCAAACTATTAGACCTACAGATTTGAGACTTGTTGGAATGTTTTTTTCGTTGACTGGAGATCCACCAACTGATTGTTTTATGAAAATAGATTCTCAAGGGGAGGGGACAGGGGGGGAGTGTATAAATGAAATTTACCTTTTTTGAGCTATTAGATCTAGAATCTTGAAATTTGACTGGCATGGTTCTTTTGTTAAGTTGAGATCCACTAAAATGGAATTTATGGAAATCGATTTCCAAGGTCGTGGGGAAGATGGGTTACGGGGGCATTTTTGATGAATATTCAAAACCATTTTTAAAATTCAAATCCTATGCTTCTTCAATAATTTAAAAAAAAAAACAAAAAACAATATATAATCATACAATATCATGAAATATTTAGCTAAGTCGCTGGTTTATGGTTATTTGCCTTATTTAGAATCACTGTTTGCCTTCCATGCACAATTTAAGCCAGGGAGGGGGCAGACTTTTTCAGGGTGTGGGCTACTTCTGATTTTTTCAATGTGTTACGGCCTACACAGTGTCAGTGGAGCGCAAACAAAGAGGGGGAGGGGAGGAGAGGGTCCACGGTTTCCGGACCCTATCTCATGGCCATTGAATTTTTTCGGATTGATTATGATACGATGTATTTTATTTGTAAAACTTTATTAATTATTTGTTATTAATAATTTTTATTAATTAATGCCGATTATTTAATCAGTAACTTACTTTTTACTGTGTTTTTTGTTCCCGACAATCTACAAAATAAAAAACAAATATGTATATTTGGCTGCGTTTTGGGAGTATGACATGAGAATGGTAGACTTTTTCGACCCTCACGTGCCCCCCTTGAAAAATTCTTGTGTGTTCCCAGTGTCGTAGGTGTTGTGAAGTAGGAAAAGGCTTACAATATTTTATTAATAAGTAAGGAATATGTACTTACCTACAGAACTAAAATAAAAAAACTTACACTTTTAAAACCACATTTGAAGCAAAGCGCAAGATACAACAATTCAAAACATGTAAAAAAATAAAACATTTTTATCTAAAGTTAGTTTTTGTTGTTATAGTCAGTCAGTAAAAGACTTACTCTGCATACTTGCCAATCTTGAATATTTCCGTCTATAATTACTAACTACTAAAATCTTTAGACGTCACCACAAAATGTTTTGGAGTTCCACCGGTCGATCGCGATCGACGTAATGCCCACCCCGGATTTAAGCTGTTCAACATGAAGAAGCCAGCAGATTTATTAAAAAAACTGTTCATGATGATTTTATTACATTTTACTCTTGACACACATGCAAGAATGGAAATGATAACTTTCTCTCCTTCAAAACAAAATCAGCTCCACAGTAAATTATGGAAATCTTCCAAACATATACTTAAGTTTTTCCTATTTTTCATTGAAGTGTTTGGCATTTACAGATTAGTTTTCATTTCTCAGCGTCTGAGAACTATTCATAATAATAATCCTTGAAACGTCTGCATGTATTTCTCTCCTTCGATCTCAAGAGAAAATCCAATTATTATTCTCAGAAAGCTTTCTGAAAGTCCCGGAATTTTTCTTAAAGCTCAAAGATGGAATATTTTAAGAATATCAGTGTTCGTGCGTTGAGAGATTGTTTATAGTATGCATTTAAATTTTCCAATAGTTTATTTTACTTCATTTAAGTTGACAAAATACTTACATTGCTTAACTTGCAGCTCAAGATACGCTCCAGAACAATTCAAAGATAATTTTATCTTCATTTATTTACGTATGGTAGCATCTTTTGGTGCAGTGCTGTAATTTATCGTTACTTTTTCTGCTAATTATTACTGCTGATACATATGTATGCATCTAAAACCATAATTTATTTTAAGTTCTGAGATTTTACCCCCTTAATCGCCGATTAATAGTTACGCGATTCGTTTCCCAGTGCCACCGTTTTTAATATAGACGTGCGTATGAGGTGTATTGGGGGAAAGGACACACACCATAAGTAGATTTTTCTCTGGAATAAAAAACTCTTTCACAAAACTGTCAACGTTTTTTCATTCCAAAGTCTTCGGAATAGTTTTTACGCAAACAGTGAAAAAAAAATTGTACTACAGAAAGACGTATATATATACGTCACACCCGGGGTACCAGTTGAGCAAGACGAATATATATGTCGTTAAAAGTTAAGGGATTAAATACTTATGAATTATACCGTCGATTAATTCCGTCAAATAGAAAAACCTCACCAAATTCCGGGATTGCCGCTAATAGTAAAACATTATTCCCACGTATAGTAAAACATTATTCTCACGTATGTTAAAACATTATAATCTCCTTCGCGTATGCTTGAATATAATAAACATTTTTTAGCGCGTTTTTCACGTAGTGTAAAAAAGCGCTATTTGGACGCAAATTTCGTCTACGTCTTCGTTCCATATTTTGTCGTACCTTTTCAGCCAATAAGCAACCGATTGACCTCGGGTTTTCGGCATTTGGTCGCATTTGTGCCCTAGATGAGTCGAATCATATTTAAA